>BJFM01002462.1:62198-94826 GCA_016586285.1 Arothron firmamentum
GGGAGCACACCAACGCAACGTGTATGTGCAGAAACTGTAAATGTTTCATCATGCCTTCTAATGAATGTGATCACATTTGTCACATTGATCCTGAAGCACGGACATTTATAAAGCATTCATCAGCTGCCTTTCTGATACGACACACAGTATCTGGTTTTCTAACTTTTATGGGCGTGAACTGTCAGAAATTGCGAGCTGCCACTGACCTGTATATGGGATCTTGCATGATCATCATCTTGTTTTCGTCCCATGTCCATTCTTTTCTCTTTAGATCATGTAATAAAGGTAAGTAAATATCCAATGAGTTTTTTCCTCTTAAAAGATTTTTGGCTCAGTGTTACAAAGGTACTTTTAATTAAATTACCTTCTGTTTTTTCCTTAGTATCACTTTGACACCGTCCACAGACACGACAATGCTGACCTTCTTCTTCTTGATGTTCTTGGCCTTGAATTCATACTGAGGAATGAACACATCAATATTAATAGCAAAAACATCCCTCTGGTGTGAAAAATGTTCACACTGTATATTTGTGAATTATATTCAATAGAAAGCTAAGCTTTGTTAAAAAAAACAACGACACACAAATCAGTTGTTTAAATGTTTTAATTGTATAACTGAAGCAGCTCATAAAAAAAGAACCACACAAGTTGAACAGCAGTTAAGCATAAAAAGGCCCAGGATGCACATTAGCCTCAACTCTGCTTGGAGTGCAACACAGCAGCTGGGTTTGCACTCAGTGACTAACATGTTTCTGCCCCGTCAGCTGGAGCTGGAGGCTCGCTGCCTCAAAACCAAGAAAGTCTGCCCGATCAACTCCAATTAATGTCAGTCTTAAATATAGAGCGGCCCAAGTTCGCGAGGCTACTTCGCTGGACTCTGATGCCATCGATGTGTTCTGAATGCATGCAGGGATGGTACTTAGACTCTTTTGAAATATTTTTGCTTATTTACAAAGCATTTTATTCCAAACCAGGCTAAAAGTGAGCTGGCGAGTAACCATATGGCTTCTGGTCTTCTGTTCCTACTTTTCTCCAGGCGTAGCGGACATTTTTGGATCTTCCTGATTCGTCATGGTAGGCTTCTTTGCCGTATCCTTTTCTATTGGGAGGGAGCTTCTCTTCCTTGGCTTCGGTGCTGCTTTGGTAGTAGATTTAAAGGCAAGTCCCTGGCGGATCTTCAGCTTTTCTATGCGCTTTTGCTCCTCCATCTCGATCAGCTGTTGCCGCTCCCTTTCGGTTCTTTCCCGGATCACTTTGTTCTTTATTCTGTGATATTTACTACCTCGAATAACCTCAATTTGCTGTAGCTGTTCATCCACGGCCTTCTCGAGGAAGGTCAGCTTCTCCAAGGTAGACAGTTTCTCCTCAGGCCTGTTTTTGCAGCAGTTATAAACCGTTGTTAACTTTGCTATCGTATCCTGTGGCAAAGTTCTGTTGAGCTCTGGTATTAGTTCTGCAATATCTTGTTGTTTTTGCTTTATATTATCTTTCTTTTGTTCGATTTGGTCTCTCAGAGCATCATATTCTGACGTTATCAGCTCTGTTTGTTCCTGCATTTCTTTCATTTTGATCTCTAAAAGCTGCTGAAGCTCCAGGGTTGCCTTCTCTGATTTTAAGACGTCCTCGGCCAAGCACTGGATCATCTGGGACAGCACTTCTACTGCATCAAGTATCTCCTGGGGGCCGGAGAAGACCTGCTGTAGTATGTTGTTAGCGGAGCAGTCTTCCGACTGTGCGACCTGTGGCTCTTCTGGCGCAGATACAGCCGTGGGCTTATCAGTGGGACTCCTCACTGTGTCTGTTTCTATGTTACAGTTCTCCTCTGTGGTGAGATATTTGACAAACATACTCATCATGTCATTCTTTTCCCTCAATAATTCATTATATTTTGTGCATTCAGTCATTAAGGCATCAGTATCTTTAGCTAATTTCTTCATTCTTGACTTGGGCTCTTTTTTAGCTTTGACACTTTCTTCCAGGGCTACTTGGGAATCTATGTTTTCCTTCTCATGTTTGTTTATGACCTCATTAGTTTCTTTAATTTGCCTCTCAAGCTCTTGTTCCAGACATTCGACACACAGGTTCAATCTTGTGTTGAGCCTTTGGATTTTTCCTATCTGCAATCTTTTGGCAACAAGTAAATCTTCAAGTAGCGCATTTTCTTCTTCGGCTGACAGCAGCTCTCTCTGAAGAGCGTTGCGTGTAGGCATATTTGTTGACTATTGATATATGATGCTGCTGCGTGTTAAGTCTTTTAGGAAATGTGTAATTGTAATGTGTATTGTAGTTAACATAAGTGCAAGTTATTAGCTGGTATCCCGATGCTTTGATGTTGGATTGCTTTGATCTTGTGAACTTTAAACTATAAAGTTAAAAAGCAATTCATTATGCAGGTATTTAAAATCAATGTGAATAATTTCCTAAAAATAAAGTGAAAGTGTGATTTCCACACAATCCTTCCTGTTAAAGAGTAAAGAAGTCACCATGGGGCCAAACAAAGAGGTGCTAAAAAGTGATGAGAGCCACAATAGATGTGAAAAAAGAGATCAAAGCTAAGCAAGAAAATAACATTCCTGTCTAAGATCTTGCTTTGCTTTGTATTTCAGTTATATAATACAGTAATTAAAGTATTTAAGGATATTTTCACAATCGGGAGAAAACCCTCAGGAATGAGGTGTTTTAAGTGACATCAAATGACCCCTCCCCATGCTAATTCTGAAAAAGCAGAGGAATGTGGAGAGCATTGTGGGTCACTGATGTTCTCTGTAGTACCACTGAATCCATATAAGAGTACACAATAGGCCCTATAGATGGCAGCCTAGCAACCCCTTCATTACAATTCCCAAATATGGGGAGTTTCAAGGAAATTCACTGTTTTCCCCCAGTCCCACAGACAAAGAGAAGAATGTTGTGAGCAGAACTGAGCTGAGAAGCGCAGCAGCTGTCCCACGAGCCTGGTCTGGTAGAAAACACCTTCAAACACAAACAGCACATTCCCTTTCTCTAAATATCCCCGCAGAACGTGGATTTTACGGAGGAAATCACACTTGTTGACAGCGGCTTCTCACAGCGTCCAGTCACAAATCGCTGTTACCAAACTTGTCTCCCGTGTTTTGGCACACACACCTTTGAGCCTCACAGCTGCACAAAGACAGCCAAACGGCTCCCATGAAGCTGAAGAGGCCCAAACGTCCACAGCGACCTGGCAGCCTAATTGTTAACTCAGTTTGATAAAGGAGCCGTTAGCCGGCAGTTGCCCCAGACAACGACCTTGGCCTGGATTAAAAGAGAAAGTTTGTGGAAGCTGGGACCAACAGGTATGGCAACAAGAGGACAAAATGAAGATTTTTTTTAAAAAAAGAAGAAGTAATAGTATTAGTTGTTGGACGGAGTTTGTTTCTGTAAGCCCATCTATTGTGTGTAATTTTTTTAGTCAGGCTTTTCTCTGTGGTGCTTATTAATTGGCATGTTAAGTCTTGAATCATGGTTTCAAAATTATGGAAGAAAGATAAGCAACACACCTGGAACCCAGAACTTAAAATAAGGTGTGTACTCCACTAGTCTAGAAATGATGCGCCAAAGAGGACAGGAAGAAGAATCTAATACAAAAAAAAAAAAATTCTGAAAAACATGGGGAAAGAGGAAGGATACAGTAGATCCCAGCGCAGGCCCTGACAGGCCCTTCTTTCATTTTGGCACCCTTTGCTGTGAGAAAGGATCCACGCCTGAATGAGCTGCTAACAAGCACAGAGAAGGACAGATATTCCCAGTGTGCTGATGGTGGCTGCTCAGGGTCGGTCACGTAAGAGCGGGAACGGGCGGAAATACGAAGAAACAAGCTGAGCGAGTGGCAAACATTAATTCTTGCAAAATGTCGCAGACTGTGAAGATCCATTGCTTGTGAATTATTTGTATTTAAAATTGGTATCAAAAGAATGTTTGGAAAAGGACCAAATTTGTATCCTGCCCATTACTGTACACTTCATTATGTGTAGCTTTGATTCTGCAGGTTATTTAATCTGACATGTTGGACACGAGAGGTTCAAATCCAGCTTAGTTTTCTCTGCGCTGACATCAAAATATAATAATACACTGATTGATTCTGCATTTGATATACAGAAAACACTTATAGGTGGTGTTACAACTCCAAAAAATAGTAATAAAAATGATATATTAATGTAAACAACAGTTAGTAACACTGGAAAGGATGTGCATAATACAAGGACATTGTTCAAAAGAAACAAAGTAGGTTACGGACTATTATTCAAAATAATGTGGCATTTATGTTGCCTGATTAACCACATGTTAACCCTGATTTATCAGGTTTAATGTGGGGTGTGAATCAGGGGCACCATCTGTGCCTCGCATGTAAACACGTCCCCCAGTAACCCCCCCCCCCCCGGAAAATGGGCCTTAAGAGTGTTTGAGAGCTTTCATAAAGCCCAGTGACGATCAGGCTGAATCTTTTATGACTGAGAGGGCAGCATCATCCAGGTCAAGGCACCAGCAATGCCAGCAACAAAGATGGTCGCCTCTGGAAGCCGAGGAACACTTTGCTGCAGGGGATAAGAGAGCAAATCATGCAGGAAAGAGGAGCAACGTACGCCAGAATTTTGTATTTAAAAAAACTAAAATTAAGTTTACATAAAATAGTACTTTTTTGGTGAGGTCAACCCATAAATCTGAAGGCTTTATTTTGAGGCACGACTGAAGCTTCATGGTAAAAGAAGTCGAACAGAAGATTACAAGTCTTACTCAGTTTGTGACAGCGCTAATGTTCACATTTTTGTCCACTGTGAAGGCAGTAGATTTTCCACGTTCTCTTGCGTGAGTGTTCAGTTGAAAACAGTCACCTTTGGGGTTGTTTTAGGTGACTTGTGTCACATCACAGCCTTGTCAAGTTCGCCGAAGATGGAACAAGCATCTGCCCACCACCTAAAGCAAGAAGGTCCTTGAAACTCGACCAAGCTTGCCTGGGAATGAGCTCATTGGCCGTTCACATCCACGCAGTCGACACTGCTCGTCTGGAAATCCAGCAGGATCATTGAGTCAGAGTGATGTTGGAATGCCATGACAACATACCAAGTAGTAGCTGGAAGAATCTATTGTTGGTGACAGCCAGGGGAAAGAGAGAGAACCAGATTAAAAGATAAGAAAGAGATCTGAGGAGCAGTGAACTCATCAACCCCACAGAGTCTCAAGTCAAAAAGCGGAATGGTCACAGGCCAAGATGACGCTGCAATCCAGCTGGGATCAAATTAAACAAAGGAAGCAAGGGGGAAAAACAGTTTGGGAAATTAAGATTCTGTTCCCCAAATATGCTAATGCCTGCAGTGTTTGTGATTAGACGGCCGTCTCCTCTGTCATAATATATTCAGCTCTTATGCCCCGACAAGTTGATGCGAAGGGAGATAATAAATGCAGCCTGTCTAACTTTGAATGCAGAGCAGTGAGTTATATAAACAGGGATAAAGAAGTGAAAGGGAACATTTCTTTCAGATCGACAACTGAAATCTGATCTATGTGGCTTCAGCGACACCCAACTGATACCCTCCATATACCCCCTCCAACTTAGTTATTATGTCTTTTTTAATTAAATGATTAAGATATTTATTTAACTTAAAAAGTTGGTAAGTGAAATCCAGGACATGTCCGAAGGAACGGTGATAAAATAGCACTTGTGAGTGGATACGGTGTGTTTTGAGATCTGTGTCACTGAGGGATGAAGGTGAAGAGCCTGTGAGGCTGTAGCTGGGAACAAAGTCACTCTTTTCAGCTAAATTCACAACAATAAATAAAAAGTACTGTCACCATTGTTGTTCGCGACTGCAAAACCAATCTAACCAATCTTGCAACTTAACTGTCACAACAGCAAGTCAGAAGTGTCCTTGTGACCCTGAGAAAATATTTGCTTTGATGGTTCACATTTTCATCACAAAGCCCCCCTCAATGCTCAGCTCAGTGATTAGTGTAGCTGGAGGGATTTAAACTCATTAGTTTAGTAAAAAATCATGCTACTTTTTCACCACCATTTGGGTATCGTGTCATCAAAAAGAAATAATCCAAAATCCACTCGTCTGAAACCTAAAGCTGTGATCAGAGAATCCTGCACAAACTGTGTCTCCAGGCTCCTTCTGAATGGAAGAACTCTCCGTTTTAGAAATGCACTTTCTTTATGATGGTACTTGTTTTGTGTGAGAATGCAGGGTGTGTAAGCCTCGACTAATTGTAGCATTAAAAGACATGATTTAGCCTCGAGGCAGCGTGTGAAAGCCCGCATGGTTGTGTATGCATGCACCATTATGCTGCTTGCACAGAACAGGACCACTCACCACCTGTCTGTCCATCCAAGTGAGAAAAGTCCTGCTGTCCCATCACTGTAGTTACTGCTGCTACACACATATTACTATCGAAAAGAAGGGGGGATATATACCGGTACTTATATTTCTTGACTGCAAAAAAGAGTATCCAATTTAATGCATCAGACCTCTGGTAACATATGGAGCGGAGTTATTTTCTCTATCAGATTTAGAACATTGCTTAGCTCGCCACCAAACCCTGCAAAAGGCGTCATGTGACATAGTAGCATCTGTATTCTGAAACTCCAACTCCTGCTGCCAAGCTTCTTAGAGCCACATATTTTTATGAAGACGCCAGAATGAATTTTACTGTGCTAAAGCGGATCATGCTGATCATAGATTGACTTATTTTAGAGAGACACTTAATCAACCCCCAATACACACACACACACACACCCACCCTTCTTGATGGGTTTAGTTAAACAAAGGGTGACTGCACCCTTTCAGTCCCAGCTAATCCGGTACACATATAGGTCACTCACGAGGCTTTTGTACATCTGCCATAAGTGAAAACAATGCCCCCAAATATGTCATCTCTCCTACAGCGCAGCAGCCATGGAGGCGAGGCTTCATTCACCCCCTCCGCTTTGCCACAGATCTGCAACCCGCCTTCAGTGATGTTGCGCTCTCATTCATCTCCGGGTTTTTTCTGGGACATCCGGGGTGTGGAGCTGTTGTGATTCACTGATGATTATGAATTGCAGATTGGGGCCTGTTCCATTTTCAAATGCCCTTTGAGCGTCACGTCTCTGCAGTTGCAGGGCTTTGGGTGAAGTCTCTTATTCCTGCATTTCACAATCATGCATGAAGACGTGGGATTGTTATCACTAATCTGTTTGCGTTTCGTTTTTTCCCTAGCCTCAAGGTATGAGTAAGCATTTGCTAGGGCTACCTGCCAAAATCATAATAATAAAAGTGAGTTAACAGATAGAGAAAAAGACAAAGGATAGTTTATGGATGGAAAATTCTCTACTGCTCAGAGTGCTTTAATGCAACACAAGATTTAACTGTGAAACAATTATATAATGGTAATAACAAAGACATAGAACATGCTTTCCACTTAATTCAACTCTGCTTCCCTGAACCTTTTTAAGTATAATGAGTTTCAAGAGGGACATTCAAGTAACACAATCCCACCAAGTAAAACTTTGTGTCCTTAAAAGTTCACGTGAACGCGTCTGTATTCCCCCCACATCCCTCTTGACAGACTCCTGACAGCTCAGTGCGCTCCCGAAGGCTAATGCAGACAGAACAGACCCATACTAAAATGGAAGAACTGCTTCCTTGTATGTGGAAATCTCCTCCTGACACATTTCAAACAAACAAAAGCACACACATAGGAAAGAATAAAACCATGGAATCTCCAGTAAGGCTCTTGGCAGCCCCGAGTGAGAAGGCCAAGTCCTGATGGACATGAGAGGGAGGCTTAAAATCCCATTAGGGCCGATCGGAATTCAAAGGGAAGCATGCATAGCCTGCTGCCCTCAGCCTAAAATCTATTCCTGTCAGCACTGCGTAGATGGTACAGATGAGCTAAATTAAGAGAGTCTACTTTTGGTGGAAGTGAGGTGATGAAAGGCAAACAATCATGAAGAGAGGGGTGAAAATGGGGGAGTAGAAGGCTGGGAGAAAACTTAAAATGTGTTCTCTCGTGTAAGTTCCCGAGGAAATCCCAGCAAACTGTGGACGATGACAACGAACGCCTCCATGTGGGACACGGCTACACCAGCTTCTGTCAGAATACAGTCACGGCTATCTATTATGGAGGAGCGCAGCTCACACATGTGCTAATTCATGCACAGAAAAGTGTGTGAACTCACCGGGACACCACTGAGCTGGTTTCTCTGCCATTCAAACTGAATAAAACCAGCTCTTATAGAGCAACACAGTAGGAGCAGTCAGCCATAATGCCAAAGCTTTTACCTATTGCAAGCTCTAAGTAAGATCCACAAGAAACAAAATATTGTTTTTTCTCTGTAAAAATGGCAGGTGCGTCCTAAACTGTTGAGGACTCCACTTGGCGGAGATCATCACCACTGTCAGTCCCTGGCTCTCTGTTGCTTCAGAGATGTTTGCCCGTTCCACGCATCAGCTGAGACCAAAGAGATTAGCTGAGGGAAATGAAACAGCTACAGCTCTGCCAGCCAGCGTGCAACCCCTGCTGCTTCCAGGACTTCCTCTTTACTCCTTCTCCCGCCACCGTCACATCATGCCTCACTCTCCTTAATCAGGACTTGACTGCGCGTTCGCAGTCCCTCAACTAAAGAGCCGAGATTCTAAATTAAAGACAAGGCCCTCTGCTTTTGTGCAGAGCAATGGGAGAGTCTGAAAGGCCAGTCGATATTCATCTGCACCAGGATAATTACATTTGACTTGGCAACCAAGCCTGAACGCTGGTGAAAAGGCTCACCGGTTTGCATTCATGTGGCGTAGACGTGGCGCAAAGTAGTTCACCTTGTCCAAAAAAGTGCTTGGCAGAATTTAGCAGAATGGATGTCAGGTGCATTAACACGTCCATGAGATTTATTTTGGTCCATAAAACATGTAAAATAAGGGAAAAACTACATATTTATGAATAAATATAGATAAATGTTAATAATTAATAAAAGGTTATTTTGTATAGATATGGTTCTTCTGTCTCTGCTGCACCCTCCTGTTTACATTTGTCTCGTGGGACTCTGTAAAGCGATTCATTTGCCATTCTGAAACAAAGGCATGCTGAGAGTTACAACCTAGATGGATGAACACATTAATTATTTATCCAAGGCTTTCTTATCACCACATGGGAACTCAGGCTACTATATATACACACACATGTGAACAAAACTTACAAAAATAGATGCTAGCAATGGACTCTGAGCAAAGAGATATATACAAATACGAGGAGACAATATTTTATTTGTTTTTTCCTTGGTAAGGACCTTAATGATTTGGGATTGGCAGGAAATCACATGGACACACTCAGCCCAAGAGTCTGGCTTTGTCTCTGTTCCACAAGACCTCCTTTTACAAGTTTGCATTTCCCCTCTTCCTGAACACACATTTCTGTGTATAAAACAAACAAGCAGCCACCTACAAACCCACTCATTCATGCAGCAGGGGAAGAAAAACTCAAAGATTCACCCAAAAAGATAAAATAGAATAAACTCTGACTGCTGTGCCTCAAAACTCATGCATATTTTGGCAGATACATGCACATTGTGGCTTTTAGTAGCTTTTAGTAAATCCTCCATCTTTTCCGCCCGCACATTCACTCTGCTAGGCTTAAAAGCCTTGTCATGTCTTAACCAGGCGAGCTCTTGAGACACAAATTACCCAAGCACCCTGTTTGACACAGCTCCGTACTCACTTCTGAAGGATCCGCCTGGGCTCACGGGGACAGTGAGCGGCAGAAATAACCAAAGTCCCCACAGTAAAATTACTGTTAGAGCTTTATTTAGAAAACTCTAAAGCTGGCTATGATATGATTAAAGGCAAGGAAAGAGTGGGTGAAAGCAAACCAAGCTTGGGAACCAACCATCAAACACATCTAGGATATTCTGCATAGAGTAACACAATCCACTTCTAATTAGTCTCTTTTCAACATATGCAGCTTTTTTCACCTGGACGTGGAATTTTATTGTTTCTGTTAATAAGAAAATGATTCTGAGAGTCTAAAAATCACCTTACCCGGATTCTCCTCATCGCTGCCACGATCTCCATCCGGCTGTTTGGTCTGGGCACATCGAGGGTCCCCACGTACTGGAGCAAATATTGGAAGGCAGAGGTATTGTCAGACACACTGCAGGTGCATGTTCAACCTGCCATCATGACATGAAGCAAACATAGTCATAATATGTGTTACAGCAGTTTGCATCTTGCAGTTTGGATATTTACTGTATATACTGTATATTAAAACAAACTAACTAAAAAACTTCTGTGCTTAGTGTTTTTGAAATAGAAAACATGGTAAATAGAAAAAACCTCCAAGCTGAATAACTTAAACCAAAGCCTACAAAAAAAACCCCAAACAAACAAACAAAAAAACCCTGATGGATCTACCTTGTTGTTATGACTAAAACTATTTCCAGCTCATCAAGAAATTATCACTGATCATGGGAAGTAATACTCTTGTAAAAGTCCCCCATGGAGTCTTTATATCAGTATCCCAGTCCTAAATGAACAAAATCACAGCAACATAATGCGCATGTTATCATCATAATAGTAAACACTTAAAGGGAATTTGTGTTGAACAAAGGGGTTATTTCTGCGTATGAGATCTCAAAAATAAGAAGCCACTGAAGAGAAACTGTAGAGTAAATATAGCTTTCCCTCCAAACTACAGTCAGGTGTAAATTAGGACCCAGATCCAGAGTGTGGAGCTCGCTGGAGTAAACACTGGGTACATTCAAACTCAGCAAACGTGCGCGCCTGGTTCCTCCGCGCGTTCAAACTTTGGGATGATCCCGGGTGAAAGGCTCCGGTGCACCTGCCGCTCAGATTTACGCGCTCAAAATGAAGCCGGATTAAGGAAGAAATGGCTTCTTTCACTCACCTTGGCTTGGAAATGGATCCCATGCTGGTATGCCTCTTCGTTATGGAGCGGCACCCTCGAGTCCGTCACATCATCCACCAGGTTGTACCTGTTCCTCGCAGGCATCACGGAAGGCAAACCGACCGACGACACTGATCATTCGGGTCTACACGGCGCTACCGTCCCGATTCCAAACGCTCCAGTCCCGTGCGTGATTCCCGAGCGTCTCCAGCGGTGAGTTCGCGCTGGAGACGCAGTCCATTGTTGTTGCCTTGAGCTTCGAAAGGTCCGATCCTCAAGGGGGGCACGTTTGCCAGCCTCCCTCTTTATTCCCGAGTGACAATCCAGGCTTTACTTCCTGATCTGTGGTTGGAAACGCTGCGCACAGCAGCGTAAAGATCGCGTTTCCAGAGCCGGTGGAGGCAAATCTTCCGCAGGTGTTGCTGCACTTTTCTCTCCTGCGTCCTGTTGGTGGTGGCAGCGCTGCAACTGTCTCCCCCTCCCGATCTGCCCCCTCCTGAAGGCAGAAAGCAAAGCCCCCATTGGAGCAAAGTTACCATACATGACGCAACCAGGAGCCGAGAGAGGGAAGAACACCCCCGCTATCCCTCCTGCAGCAGCGACATTACCTTAATTTCCTGTATTGGTATTTATTCTTGAAAAATGTAAATGAGATTTTATAGGAATACTGGTAATTAGTAATACTGACCTCATATTTAAGTCTATTTGTCCATTTTGGGCCACTGTAGAGACACACTGTAGAAAAAAAAATAACGACACCCTTTGTGGAGGTAATAAGGACCTATATTCTGTATTGTTATTTATTCATTTAAATTGAATTTTACATGCAGGAATACAGCTGATTAGTAATAAACGTTGTAATGGCGCCCTCTATTGTCTATACAGCATAATTCACTATACAGACTTTGCCAGTTTTGCCTCAGCAGAACTTTCCTTTCTTCTTTTGATATTCTAAAAAGCAACAAAACACGACTGAGCATCATTTATCTATCATTACTAAGAGGCAGTTATCAAGAACATCCAATATAACTGAATTTAAAAATATTAACTTGTAAAAATCATGAAAAAGGCCGTGTAGTAGAGCATGCATCAATCAAATCTCTCAAATCCAGCATGTTCAAGATTAAAATTTCAAAAAGGTTTTGAATTTTTCAACTGGGCTTATTTAGCCCGAGCAGATTTAACAAAAAGAGATGTTGAAGCTCTCGTCAAACTCCAGTTCACTGAATTATACTGTATATATATGAACATGCTGGATTATTTCTCGCCAGCCAGCCAGCAGCGAAGTCTCCAGGAGGCGAGTAAGCCTCTTTGCCAAAATGTTGAACTATTGCTTTAATCTCAAACAGAAGATGGAAGAGCAATGAGCATATTGTGCGCTAAAATGATGAAAGTGTTTGCTTTTCTGTGCAGCAAAAACAGACTAATAAATATAAATCAAAACAAGTGTGCGAATACTGATTAGAGTGTGTTAGGACAGATTTTAACACCCTGATATTATACTGAAAACAATATTTTCTGCCAAAAAAAAAAGATGCTGGATGAATTTTAGCTTTAAAGATGTCTGACAGTTCCTCCTCTCTTTTTTGGCATTTATTCCATCTGCAGTGCCTGGCTGGTATTTGTCTTTTATTGTGTCATTTCCTGCAGTGAAAAGGACGGCCTGATAATTACGGCAGAATAAAACGTGAAATAAAAGAAGCTTAAATTGACAGTTCTTTGAATCATCTGAATAAATGCGGGTTAATTAAAAGCTTTATTGGGCATGATTATTCTCTGCAGTATTTCATCATCAGAGACCTGGTTGGAAAAACCCACTCATGCCAGAAATAAGATGAGTGTTGGATGTAATAACACACCCTGTGCCCAGAGTCACGTGTGCCAGGAGCATAAAGTCAAACACTCCAGGATGGTGGTAGCAACAACCTTGTTTAATTCACAGATGCATCACAGGAGTCACAAACAGCACACACAAGTTATGCATCTCTTACAGTAATACACTCAACACCCGTGGACGTTAAATCAAACACACAGAAGAGATGATGGTATAGGTACTTTTAGTAGTATAATAGTATTAGAACTGTGGTGTAGATGGAGCGGACTTCTGCTGTATGCAGCGTTTAATCTTTTGTGAAGTCCTCAAATGATGGTGTCATGCTACGCAAGTTGTGTTTTCCACTGTTCAGTGTGATACCTGAGAGCTGGTGGTAATACGAGCAATCCAGTCTGTCACTGAGAAGCCAGTAATGTCACACAAAAAGCCCCGACAGCACAGAGCGGTTTATACAGTAATGTGCATAAACAGCCATTCTTAAAGCATCCTTATTACCCACGACACACCGACACAACACAGCAAAACATGCAACAACAGGTCCATTTCTGTCATTTTAGTGACAAAGGCAACCATGGCTCAGATGGTTGTTTAGGAGACAAACTAATTAGTCCCTGAACAAAGAAAAATCCCTTCATTATGGTTTTGTTGGGCACACATATTCAGAAACATGAATAATACAGATGATGAACACGATCAAAGAGGCATACATTCCTGTTTAAATAATTAATCACAGAAACGGACGTCTTGGATACAAGAGGTCTGCCCAGAGTTAATGTAAGCAGTTTCATGAACCAGAAGCTTTCAAATTCCCCTTATTCCATGCTGTAGGAATGTCCCTTCTCAACATTAAAAACACAACTGAATGTGAGGATCAAAGTAAAAAAAACTCGTTAATCTGTCTTCCTGTTTCAGTTCCATTTCTCATTAGGCTCACTTCTTCATCTTCCAATCAAATCTCAGACGATGATCAAATGAAACAGATATGAACATTCCTAAGTGATGTTAAGTGTCATTTGCATTTTGGTAATTGACAAATTGTTGAAGATATTTTCCTATCTTTGTCATTGGCCACTGTGATATATTGCTGGTGTGTGGACACTCGAAATGCCGGTAAACACTACTTGGGTCAAAAATACAGAATAGTTAATATCACAATTCAGGTGTGCTACTCAAAATAAAATAGAATTCACACTCTCAATTCAAACTGAGTTACTCTCAGGTCAATCAGGCATATTTCACAATCACATTAGTTTCCATAAGGATTTCCTAAAAGGCTTTGGGTGACGAAAACATGCCTCACTTTCCCCCCACATACAGGGTAAAACCGGCAACAAATGAAGCAGCAAGTCAAAAACACAACAATAAGTACAATCTGGGCAGAAAGAAAACCTTAAAAAGACTTCAACTTAAAGACAATGAGTCACAAAGGATAAACACACCAGGTATCAAATATAAAGTCAATCAAAACTAAAAGGAAAATACAACAATGCAGCCAATTACAAAAATAATTTAACTCAGTAACTTTTTTTTGTAGTGTAAAGGATCGTGGGGTAAGAGGTAGAATGGATGGAGGGCAGGAACAAACATATGAAGAAACTGAACAGAATAGGACTGGAGAAAAGCAGAAGCCTCACTCTGGACCATTGTTCACTGTTGCTGTCATCCTCTCTTCATCGCCTAGTTTCTGATGCTGCAGTCTGGCATAAGTTACTGCATCCCCCCTGAGGGAGAGGGAGAGGGAGAGAGAGGGGGGAGAGAGGATGTGGGGGAGGAAGGTTAGAAAAGATTATGACAGGAGAGAAGTGGAGGAGAGGAGGAAGAGCAGGTAGAGGAACAGTTAATTATGTTATTACACAGCTCACCTTCTCAAAAGTTAATTTATTTATTACAATTTAGTAGGATTAAAGTCATGTTGACTGATTAATAGTACAGCCTGTTTGATATTAAATATGACCAGTGGTTCATGAGAGAAAGATCAATACAAAAGGAATTACAACATGCCCAGAAATTAAATAAAGTTTTAAAATAGCTGACATTAATTACTGTGACAGCCATCTTACTTTTTGCCTAA
Source organism: Arothron firmamentum (assembly GCA_016586285.1). Classification (NCBI taxonomy): domain Eukaryota; kingdom Metazoa; phylum Chordata; class Actinopteri; order Tetraodontiformes; family Tetraodontidae; genus Arothron; species Arothron firmamentum. The sequence continues at coordinate 76,997 of BJFM01002462.1, forward strand.
AGAAGCAAGGCCATACAGAACTCCGGTGGCAAAGGCAATGGCGTTTCCAAACAAGGTCGTAAAGGAGAACTTCAAGAGGATGGGAACCACTGCCATCCTGAAGATTTAGAGATCGCAGCAGCAGCCAATAAACACAAAACTTAGTCAAGCAGATTCAGAAAAAGGCAAACTGAAAATGTCACTTTTCATATGGTGTGATACAAGCAATGGTGAAGTGTGGCTGTTCTCTCACCCGCAGTAGAACAAGGCTTTCTGCCAAGGCCGGAGCTTGTCTGCGCGAGCTGCTATTGCATTAGCAAACTCCACAAACTGGCAACAGAAGGGGACCTCGCACAAGAACAGCACAAAGGCATTCAACCTTGAGACAAGAGGGGACGACACAAACACAGCAGTGAATCATCATCCTGCACCGCTCAGCATCATACGACAGTCTGGAAGCCAGGAAACAATGTATGCATTACTGTAGGCACTCAATGCTTATTTAACTTCTATTGATTTTCTAGGAAGGGAATGTGTTGGTTTATGTGTGGTATGTAAAAATGTGACAGAGTAAGATACTTACACCATCCACACTCCTGCTGCGATGTTTAAAGGATTCACTGTAACACAGTTCCAGACTCCTGAGATCGCACAGGCTTTGGACAAAGTTAAAGGATCATGATTAAGACAACAAGTACTGACAACGTTTCCCCCGTAAATATACAAACCCATTGATCATGTGGCATCATTCACAGTTAATGCACTGTGACTGGTGTCACTGTGAAGAAGAGATGAATAAGTAATTGCTAATGGCTTACAAGAAACTGGACAATAATTCCTGACCCCGAAGACCTATGGAAGACAGACATGTTTCCCTTGCTGGTATAACACGAATAAATTAAGACTAAAGCTCTGATTAACCAAACAACCCAATCATGCGGTGCCCTTAGGGTTTTTCAAGAGGAGACAATAATAATCCTTTATACGACAGAAAAGAAGCCTATGAAAATACAAAATATAGTTCCAAATATGAAATAAAATATACAGTGTTATGCACCACAAAGTAATTTATAATGACACCCCATGTTACTGATAACAAATAAGTGTAGCGCAGAAAACGGCGGCGACTATTCTGTAGACGGGTGGATGTTACCCACATATGCGATGATTGGATAACCTAGTTATTTATTCATAATGCATACAAATAATTTTTGTTTGTTTGTTTTTTAAACTTACATATTCCTCCCAGAACGCCGGCTATTTTGCAGAGCCATCGGTACCACCACGTCATGCCATCATCATCAGTCGTGTTTTTAGTGGAGGCAGCAGCCTCTTCGGAGCTCATTGTTTTCTTTTCTAGCGACGTTAGCAACTTAACAACAGCTAAGTTAGCTACTCTCTACAAACTACCTAACTCGTTTATTGCGCACTGTCAAGCCTATCTTATAGGAAAAAATGGTTTTACTTAGTTTACACAACTCTTTTTTCTGTCTGTTCGTGTTGGGGCCAGACGTTACCAACACCTTCTGTGACAGTTTTCCCCGACAGGCAGAGGCTTCTAAGCGGCTACTTAATGCTAATAGACGCTGCTAGTGGTTGCCGGATTTACAAATGGATATTATCACTGAGTCCCTCCTAAAATCTCACGTAACATCGCAAGCGTACAAAAGTCTTCAAGTCACTTTAGACCATAAATTAACGATTCGCAAAAAAGAAAAACCCTCGTTGTTTTTTTTCCAGTGTTTACAAAAACACCCCGGTATCCTCTTCTTCGGATGCTCAGTCGATGTGCATTATGGGAGTAATCGGAAGTGCGTCACGGTTTGTTTACACGCTATTACGTTAAAAGATTTAAGATGACATTATTCAATTTTAATGAACAAATTTAGAAACTTCATAGGTTTGTGGACCAACAAAATATGCTGGAGTGGAGGTAATTCATTTGAAAATATTGAAAAAAAAATTCCAAACTGTTTTGGGCCAGAACATTTTAAATACCACCTTTAAACTTACAGGAAAATGTGTTAATAAAATAGCGTGTTTTCAAATGGGTCAAAACTACGATTTGTAACAGGGTTATTAAATAACATTGTTACCACCAGACAGCAGGTAAAACATTTAAATAAGCATTTCACAAGAAAAATCTTGTTGTAATATTGATTTCATATTTCTTAAAAATACTGCAACACAGATATTCATAAGTGATCTCAATAATATACAACATATTCTCTAGATATTAATCTGTATTCACTTAAATTCTCTTTAAGCAGCTTTCTGTTGAAGTGCATGCCCCCCAAAAAAGATTTTTCAATCAATATCAGAATGATGAGAAAAGGTCAGGAGACAACGGTGCGAATCAGGAGAGGTAGATAAATTAACTCTGACAAAGTCAATCTAGCTTTTATACTGTGTAACCCTTCCTATTAAGAGTCTGTAGTGAATGGCAGTTCACACAGCTTCTCTCACTCTGACAACAGAGTTGACTGAAGCGGTTTCAGGGTCCTCCGGCTTGCCCTCCTTTGAATTATTGGTGTCTGTTTCCCTGTGGGTGTGTGGCAGAGCATTTCATCAAGGGACTGCTGGGTAACCTGATTGGCTCGCACAAGCTGAGTCACTATCTTCTCAACGTTCATCATGGAAGGTTGGCCTTCACTCTGCAAACGTAGTAGATCCACCTGAAAGAAGTCACAAAGTATTCTTACTACTGCATTACTGTATAATTATTTTTTAGATGTGACATAGCTTGTGTTAAACGACATTTGAATTTAGGATCAACTGAGACAAATTCCTTTTCACACTGTCATCCATGATAACCAGCTCATATTTCTTATTAAGACAAATAAATTGAAACTTTCGTCTTTCAGCTGTTTTAGCAATAATGACTGACCTCTAGCTGTCAAATTTGTGTACTGCAAAATGTGAGGTGACTAAAAGCTCTGCTTTATTTGATTGGGTTGTCTTGTTCAAAAAACAGTTGATTTGTCTTACCACCTCTTGAGAAAATTCAAGCTTCTTTACAAAAGAAGGGCTTTTATGAATTGCAGCTGCTGCTAAAACAGAAACAGCATCTATGATCGCTCCAGACTTTGTGAGAATGACCACCTGAAATCAAAACAAATTATAGCGATAAACATTAAATGTTGCAAGAATCCTTTATTTTTGGAGTGTGTGTTACAGCTAAGGTATACTTGCCTTTAGATTTTGGCATACTCTGCATTCAGTGTTCATTACTTGTGAAAACAATGTTTGTGCCTTTGCAATGTCATTCTGAAGAAAAACAACATGCATTTATCAGATTATGAATGTAAATAATTTACAACTTTCTGCAAAAGTTAACTTACTTGACGAAGTGATAATGCTATGGCAAAACAGTAAGCACGTCTGGGGATTACGTTCTCTTTGGACTGTCTCTCTTCTACCAAAGCTGAGCAAATCTTGTAGGACTCTGCAGTGTTCTGACGAGATAATAGCACATTAATTGAGTGTAAAGGTGATGTCTGCTTTCAGCTATAATGTCTGTTGGCTTTGTTTCTTAATCATCCAAAAGCTCAGATTTTATAATGTTTAAAATTTAAACTCCGGCTACTATCTTACACTTTGAACCTTTTATTTGGTACTGTAACAATAAAATCACTTAAATCTTACCAGTTTATAGCAGGTGCCAAATGCCAGTGTCAGTGTGTCTTTGTTGAACGGTACACATTGACTCCTCATTATTCTAAGCACCTCCAAGGCAGCTGAAATATTAGCACACTAAATGTTATAACAGATTAAAAACCAAATTAAATAAAGCAAACATTGGAAGGTTAGTCCATCGCTTACTTTCATAATGACCTTTGGTGAATAACATGTCAATGGCGATGTTAAAGGAGGTTGTGTCATGGAAAAATCCTTTCAACCTCTGTCCAGACAGAAGAGGAATGTTTTTGGAGAATTTATTCTTTTTACTTTTTGGCATTTTATCATTCGCCAGGTAACAGTTATTAGGATTAATTTACCATATCCGTAATTGTAGCAGCAGCCAAGTCTTCCAGACCAAGCTCATAACACAGTCTCATGAAGAGAGGACCAAATTTGAACTCTCCATACACCAAATTGTGGTTCTCTGAGTGATACCTAGAGAGGGCAAATTAAAAGAATGAATCCAACTCGATACACAAATATGTATTAATGGGATGAAACATGACAATGTAATTTCCCTTCTAGCATACTGTGCTAAAACGCTACTGCCTTTTTCCGCTGGGATGGTTTGACAAAAACTTGTTTAATGTGCTTTACCTGTATATAGCATCTTTGGCAACCACCGCATCTTCTGCAGTCTGACACAGGTGAAGGAGAAGCTTCAGTTCGTCTCTTAATATCAACTCGTTCCTCTGCAGCTTTTGACTGAAGAGTTTAATAAAATTTCCTGTACATGATGAGACGGAATCTAGATTGTCAGACCGTCAAACTGTATTTCAGAAGCAATGACCTACAGTAGAATTACATCACCTTCTGTCCCGTTGAGAAGGTGAGCCACAGCCAGCTTTTTTTGCTGGAAGTTTTGTAGCTTAACTACGTCTTCCGGCAAAAGGTGGCGTTTAGCTACAGAGGAAACACTTTTGTTGATATCAATCAACTTATCAGAACACATGTAAAAGTTTGAGTTGTCATATGTATAGCAAACCCTCTTCACAGTAGTAGTTTCCATGTGGGTTGCTTACAATATGCAAGCATTGGTATTTTTGATGCATATATGTATCAAACACAAAATATCTTAAAATGTTTTGCTTCTCTTACCTCCTACACAGCTAACTATCCATGCTGGCTGTACAGAACCATAAAAAGCTGCTTTAGAAGAATCAAGCAGCAAGGAACGACAACATTTACCGAGGCTCGCCAGCGCCATAGTGGCGAGTGGCTGTTCCATAGAAAGAAAAACATAGGGGATATTAAACGGAGCAAATTTGAAAGGAAACTAATAAACGAATTTGAAAAGATCCATGTGTAAATATGAATAATAAATCTAATGTATTTCAAAGACAAAATCTCATTAACTAGGTTCATTCTAACCTTAGGCGGAATTAGTTGTTTTCATTTTGGAAATCGTTTGGTATTGTCCAATATGGCGGCGGCCTGTGCTCTGAAAAGTACATTGCTTTAGCAACATATTTACATCAAAATTTACTATACGTTTTGCATATTACGTCACATCCTTATATTTATGGAATACATTATTTTTAAGAAATCAAAGTGTTTTTTTAAATTGTTTTTTTTTTTTTATCAATTGCAACAGGTCAGAGATCTTCAAATATCACCATTAGGTGGTGCTGTTGTATTGCAATTGCACTACATGGCCTGACAAACGTATGGAAACATTGCTTCTGTGCGATACACATACGTATACTGTACATATATGCACATTTGAGCTTTTAGTGACATTGTTTCTCTATCACTTTAAACTTGGTTAAATGGTGAATAAAGAACCCGAAGCAACCAGGCTTACCTTAAATTTCCATACGTTTCTTGGTTGTATTCTTTCTTTTCTAGTTTTATTTTATGTGTCCAACAATTTACCTTTTGTATATATTCCAATGAGTTTTACATTGGCTGACTATAAGCCTTTTCATCATAACAAACTGAATGCATTATTAATATTAGTAGTAGTATTGTGTTAAGATCTGCTTGTGGATATAGATTTATCTTGCTCATATCTCCACAAGCACAACCACAACCACTGTTATGTACCCATTGACCTTAATACCATTACATAACAAAAGTTGTACTGTGTCTATGAAAGGTTATAATTTTGCTGTATCTTTTCTCAACTTTATTCCCTTATTCTGTTGTGAGTTATATGTATCCATTCACAGAGTACATGCATTTTGTGCTCATATTCATTTTAAATTATTTACAGCAAGATTTGATTTTTCATGATGGGTAGAGACAACCTGTAACATTCAAAAAAACAGAGTTGTATATTAAGGGGAAATACAGATTATCAAAATGATCAAGTTACTTCTTGCGTTAGGCTTTAAGATGAATATCACACAGAGAAAATAGGGCTGGGCAGGGAGGTTCACTGCTGTTGCCTTGGCAACAAGATCTCAGCTCATCCTGCTGAGATTGCATGCTCAGCCAATCAAACACAAAGCCTTGGATAATTTATGTTACCCTCCAAGGTGGATGTGCCTCCATAGGACTCTCCCTCTCTCTGTGTGTGTAGTCACAGTTTGTAGATTTAGTGTGAGTACATTTTTTTTCTTTTTCACATTAACATGTAGTCATGAACAGGAAAATATTGTGATATTAATGCTGAATCTGTGTTCACATAGCCAGGTTTCCCCTAGACTGCAGCTCTTACATCTTTTTGATTCATCCCAGTGTGCACTTCTCTTTGATGTTGGGAAGTGCCCGGGGTGTTCTGTCATCAATAAATGTTCCCACAGATATTTTAACTAAAAAAAAAAAAGAAAAAAAGAAAAGAAGTAAAGTGTAGCCATTGATCATAGCAGACTGTGTACCACTCATCATAGATTCAGTTACAATCATCTAGTATGGTATTATTAATAGTCTTACAAAAGTTCTACATTTGCTGGTGTACAGCATTTTAACAATATTGCCTGAAACAGGTATAAAAAAAACCTAACCCACAAGTTTGCTTTCCACTGATGCACCTGCCCCCTCCCTCTGCACAAAGAAAGGATGTTGAATTACAGAGACATGGCCTCCTATCCTGCTCTACTTTCTTCCTCGTTTGCAGTCGTTTCACCCTGGATTGTCTTATTAAAGGAGTCAGTCAGTTCATCGCACCTGGGGAGTTAAATATGTCCTCTGACGTTCCTTCTATATTCATCCTACATGCTTCAGACATCCTTCCACACCGTTTTAGCTATGAATTAGTCATGAGCACTTTATGATTTATTCATTTATTTCCAGCATTGCTGCCACACAGCATGATCTGAAGTTCTGCTATTGCAGTGTTTTCTTTCACCAGTGAGCATTTATGGTCATTGTGCTATTACTGTGTTTTCAAAACTGATACTGTAGCGACACTGAAATGCATCTGTGCAAATTATTGCAACCAGATTATTAGTTCTAAAGATGCGTAACCGTTGTGGGCAGGAACCATGGTTTAGAGTAAAAAAGGGTCTTTGTGTCATCTTACAGCAAACCCTCTATTATAAAACTTGAAACAGTCTGCTCCACACTAGTCATGCCTCAGATAAAGCTCCATATTCTCTACATCTGCAGAAGCTGACACAAACTGCACCTCAGTGCGAAGACACTCCGATCTTAACATTGTTACATGGTTTGAGACTAAATTGGCAAATCTAATCTATCATGTTATAGCCAGTGTTCTATTTTCCATCATCACAATATATCATGAAATGTGCTACATGTAAAATTTAGATTTGAATGACATATTCTTACCTACGCCAACTACTGTCATTATGTATTACTAGTATGTAAAATAAGAATAATATGGTTGCAATAATACATTACTAGAAATACAATCATAAATGACAAGCCAATCAACAAATGTCTTGCCACTGCAGATACTTTTATTCATGTTAATTTTATCATTGTGATATTTTAAAACCAATTTTAAAAATCTGATTATGATTTTAGTCATTCATTTTATGTTATTAAGTCAGGCTCAACAGAAGCAGATTCTGTTTCAGTAGACCTACAATGACATTTGACAATCATCTATACCTGATATAGTCAAAAAGACACAGGGCGCAACTTATTTTTCACAACAGACTTTATTGTGGTTGTTTGAATGTTTGCTATTTAGTGTTTCTTAGAGGAGATATTGCACACAAACATCGGTAAGCGCTAAAGAATGCTTGAAACTAGTGGCTATCAGGTATATATGAGTTTGGGAAAAGGGCTGAGAAGATGCATGATCACAAGACACCTATATCACACAGCTGCAAATGTTATTAAAGTTCTCCCGAGAGAAAGTTAGAGAAGGAAAAAAGGCAGATAAATAGAAAGAGAGCTAAAGAGAGAAAGTGTTGACGTAAAGAAGACAGAGAAAAAAGTCAGTTCAGAGATTGTAAGTTTGACATGTGTTGTTTCCATATTGATGCAATAATATGGTCACCTGATACAGTATAGAGTCAGAATGAAGCTGTAAGCCTGTGAGTCCGATAAGTAGCTGAAAGCCTGCAGTTATTGAGTTTTAGATCCGTTAAACCAGAAGTTTCCAGTGTTGATCTTCGGTCTCTGTAAGTCATGTTGGTGTTTAAAGTGTCTAGTTTCTTGTTTCAAGTACTCTCATCTAAAACTCGTACGTCGCTCCCTCGCACCTCTGTGTGCCTTTTCCCTCGAGACTCAGCCTTTACTGGAAAATCACGATCAAAAATCTTCGCTGTGCTGTGCCCAAAACCACGTTGCATTGACACAGTGCCACTAGAAATCACTGTGGTGTGTTTGCTAAGTGTTCAGTGGGAGGACACCACTGCAGAAATCATACGATGCTCCTTGTTGTTCTTACTGCAAATCCACATTCAAATAATAATAAAAAAAATCCTAATTATCATAACTTGTGCATCTTCCACCCCTTCAGTCACAAAGCTATTTATAATATAATACAATACTTTAGAAAAACAAGACATTTCAAGGTTTATGAAAATATCCTGCTTCACCAGATTTACAGTGGGAAGCTCTCCCCTAGCGCAACAGCTACATAACAAAAGGAAAGATCTCTATTTGTAAAATAAATTAAAAAAACTGTAAATAAAAGAGACAACCTGAAATAAAAGACACTTCTTTAAAAGCAGTGATGCTTTATAGAAAAGTATTTTACAGTGGGAACAAAAAGCAATGGAGGACATTCGGAGGCAACCTCCTTTTGCGTATTGTAAAAGGCTAGTCTGGACAATCAAGTGCGACAGGCCTCAATAAAATCCAACAAAATACCTTAATGTTTGTACATCAGCAGCAACATAAACTAATGACATCCCAGACAGCTATTTGAATCAGATGGAAGTCTGGTTCTCTTCATCTTGCCTACGTTGATAATGAAGTCAGACATCATACTGGTGCTGAGTATCCTGTCGCTTCACACGTTCTGCCATTCAACTATGAAAGATTCTTTTCATGGATCACAACTCCAATGAACAGACTTATTTACTGGCCTGCAAACCGTTCTTATACATTCATGTTGACTCCCTTAAGACGATAACCGGCAGACACACTGTTCTATCCTTTGGTGACAGGGGTTATCTGCGAAGAAGCCGGTTTGAGATTGCTTCACATGCAGAGATGCTTTTCTTTTTGAGTCAGGGTGGATTAAATGTCCTCATGCGCAGGATGTTGGCAACACTGTATGTTATTTGAACTGGTGTTACTCTACTGGATAATAATGGTTTGGTTGGGAAATTCCTTCCATTCATGCCTCAAATTCAGAAAAGTAGAGGGTCTGGAATTAAAATAATATCTGGTGCATGGAGCTCATTTGCAGTGTAATTTTAATTAGTGCATTGCAGACGTTTTAGTATTTAGGTGTCATCGTAGCGTGTGTGTGTGTGTGTGTGTGTGTTTAAGTGTCTGCTTAGGTTTTATCCTAACGTACATCATTTAGTTTTTCCTATAGTGCCTCCTACTAATAATGTCAAGCCTCATCATTAGTTGCAAAATAGGCCTACATCTCAATCTTACAAGCCGGGAAGGACTCATCCTGCATGACAACGGTGCTGCTGCTGGCCAGAACCATAATATTTAGCTCTTGCTGCCTGTCGTGGGTCTCCTGGTACCACTCCCTCATGACATCAGTGTCGTGGGTCGGGATCAGAGTTACCTGACATCAGAAGGGAGGAACAGGAATTAGAATTATGAATACAGTGGTTATTACATTTAAAACTCACCTGTAAATTGTTTTCCCACCGGGTCTTTCCTTCCAGCAGAGCATCAAGGACGGCCCTGCTGGGCTCCTGTGCTGCCAAGTCGTTGCCGCTGACCACATAGTAAGAGGAACGCACGCGGTTGAAAAACTCTGCATCGACATTTTTCGCACTGGAGTGGTTGGGGATGTAAACCAGATCCATGTACATGGGGGGACAGCTGGGTAAAGATGCTCCAGCGGATGCCTTTCCTGTCCCAGAACCTTAAATAAGGAAAGTTCAGAGTCAATTAGCATAGCATTTATAAATGACTCAGCAATCAGATGCCAGTGAAATGCATCTCACCTGAGGTGGCACTTTTCACTCCCTTAGATGTGGAAGTATTTGTTGCATTTTTGGCATCTTTTCCCTCTCCTCCACTCTTCTTTGGTGAAGACGTCTTTGAGTCCTTCACCTTTGATAGAGCGGTTTTTCTGGCTGGCGAGGAAGACTTTTTCAACAGCTTTTTCTTTTTGAGCTTGTCTCCTTCTGTGTTGGCATTGTGGAGATTTTCTTCCATCTTAAGGGCCTCGGGATCAACCATGCAGACATCGTGGTTGTCTGAAGATGGAGCCAAGTCCCTGAGCGCCACCGGGGGAGGGTCGGCATGTCTGTAAGTCAGGGTTCTGTCAGTAGGCAGGGTCTCAGAGTCATCTTCAGAGTCGATGTTAGCATCAGCTGTAATGGAGGGACACTCCTCTGTCCCTGGAGGGACATCTGAATCTGTCTGGGAGGGGACAGATTCGCTGATGGAAGTGGGCGGGGTTTCCTCGCATTGTTTGGCAGACAGTTTTCCTCCTGGTGGTGGCGGTGCGCCTCCCAACACAGCCACAGGCTTCTCCTCAATCAAAGCATTATCTTCACTAATGAAGTATTCTAGGGGGTTCGGGTTGATAAAAGATGGAGATAATTCTGTCTTCGGGTGCCGATACTCACAGGAGGTGACCAAACAAAGATCAACATCAGTTCTAGATGGAGCAGAGGGGCTCTTCTTATTAGAGTCTGGTTTTTCAGAACCACAGGCAGAATTCATTTTAACATTCAAATCTGAGGACAAAGGTGAATGTGAGGGAGAAGTCACTTTGGGGCTCACAGGGGATTTTGCCTCAGGGGACGAGTCTTCACATTTGAAGGGATTAGTTTCCTTGGCTGGGGAAAATGTTCCATCCTTGGGTGAACCGAAAGATAATGGAGAAGAAGCTTTCGGAGGTGAAGGTGACTTGTCACTTTTCTGCTGCTGCATTTTAGGTGCATAAGAAAGACTCTCCGCAGATGGAGATAGAAGGCTGGTGCTCTCTTTAGCTGGGGGACTCCCCAACATTGGGGATGACTCACTGGAATGGGGAGATGGCACAGGAGATAATGCTTTGGGGGTGACTGGAGATCCCTCTGCCTGCTCAGCCATGGCGGGTGGAATCTCTGTCATTTGGCATGGAGTGGATACAGATGGAGTGGACTGGGACGCATCCGACGGGGTTGCAGAAGCAGCGAGGATTAAATCGTTCTCTTCGAAATACAAAGGTTTTTCTATGCCTGAGTTATGCTCTTCAGATTGTCTTTCACCTGACAGGTTGTCGTCAACCTCAGTCGGGCCATTCTCTGTTGCACCTGAGCTGCTTCCCCCTGATGGGTGCTCTGGAGATTGCTTACTAAAGTCCATGGCTAAAGAGTGGTCAGGAGACTCCTGGCCAAACTCTATTGACATGGTGGAGTGCTCGGGTGACTTTGAGTCATGAAGATTTGTTCTCCTTTTTGTCTTTGGCGAGATGTCTGGAGATATAGACATCGGCCGTGGACTATCTTCTTTGGATGGAGATCCCTCAGCCTCATGGAAAGTGGTTGGGGTTTGAACCACAGACACGGACAATGAGTCGTCCACTTCTGTTGAGCGAGGAGAACCTATTTCAGCATGAAGGGAAGGCGAGTCAGTGGTGGGTTCTGGCAAGGAGCTGGTGGCCAGAGAGGTGGTGGATACTGAAGCTAAATGTGAAAATGTATCTTCTGCTACTACTTCCTCCAGAGGGGTCCCTGACTTGTCAGACGCGGTCCCTTCTGAAATGGACATTTTACCCTCTTCTTTGAAAGCTGTGAAAGGACTTGCGTCTGTTTCATATTTGTTTGTAGATGGTGAGTAGAGGGAATGGCTGTTTTCTTGAGTTTTGCTATCATCTACACCGAAATGCAACCTTTCCATCATTATTGGAGACTCGAGTTCAATTGGATGAGAGCTTTCTGGAGAAGACATCGCTCCTGCTGCAGCTGGGGAAGTTTCCGGTTCTGGCTCAAAAGGTTCTGGGGAAGCCCTTTTAGAGGAATCTTCTCTATCACTCCTGACTTCCTCAATTATCGGTCCCTGCTGATCGTCTTCAGACCAACGTGGCAGAGTTTCTTCTTTTTCATCTACTGGTGACTGATAATAAGGCGTGTGACCAGCAGAATGGGGCGAGTTAGCTCCTTCCAAGGTCTTGTCATCTGGACTAATGGAAGAATCAGCTGTTGCTCTGGTGCACCCTGCCAGCGTCGTGGACAGTTCTATTGGAACGGTGAATAATGAAGGCGACTCAACCCTTTCCCTTTGCTCTGCTGTGGGAGAGCTTACAACAGGTGAAGTTCTCGAAATGGAAGCTAGAGCTGTGGCGGGCTCTTCGGTTTTTCCTGCTGATGGGAATCCTTTACAGAATTTGTCTTCTTCCAGTGATGACGGGGGCGATATTGTTAAAGCTGTGTGGTTATAGTCATGACCTTCTGTCGCGTCATCCTGACAACGATCTGATTGGGACACATCTAAAAGTGGTGAGAGCTTTTTGCCATCAAACTCTGCAGCTGGAGATGTAGCAAACTTGTCAACATCCCGTGAGGGAGAGGCTGTCTCCTCATTGGGGGATTCAATGTTCATCGTGTCCCCCAGGACCAACATCTCATCAGTGACTGCAGGCACAGTGCAAATCTCCTTGGTGGACTGAATATGACTGACATGATCGTCCCTGATCTCATCGTCTGAGGTTGTTCTGCTCTCAATGTCACCGGGAAGCATTTCATCATGTATAGATGTGGCTGGAGAAACTGGTGAGGACACTTTCGGTGAAGCCGATAAAAAGAGATTAGGTTCTTCTGACTTCTCACTTACAGACAGAGGCTCTGCATTTTCATTGGACACGTAATTGTCTTCAGCCGTCTGTGCTGGTGTGACATCGTCACTTTTACCTTGATGTTCCTCTCCAGTGAGAGCGATCTTATCTTCTTCATGTTCTCGTCCCTGTGGTTCATACACCTCCTCGGTCTCTCCCTTTTCTTCATAATCCACCCTCTCATATGTCTCTTCCATTCCAGTGCCTTCATCTTCAAACTTCTCGCTGACGCTGCCATTGAGTTTGACCTTTGGAACCTGCTCATCTGGGGTGTCACCGCTGTCTCCTTCCGCCTCCATCGTAGTTATTCCCTCATCCATTGATTCCAGTGCTCCAGGTGACTCCTGGGTTAGCATTATGTCCTCACTGTGGACCATGACAACCTCTTCTTCCTTAGTTTGCTGGGCAGTTGCATCATCCTCTACCAGGTCTTCAGCTTTAAGCTCGTCAAAGTCTTTAGTTAGGTCTTCTGGTGACGACATCGTAGATCTTTCTGCTTCAAGGTTGACTGGCGCAGCGGCTACAGTACCTAAGACTTTGCTAGCATCCACTTTTAAGGTCTGCTTCGCCACCTTTGCCTTTCCCGTTTCTTTCAGCTTTGATGGGGTTCCTGCATCTTTCTTTGAGGGGGTGTCCTTCTTCAGAGGCTTTGGTTTTGGTGATACACCCTTCTCCTCAGCCACACCAGGTGCCTTTTTTAGGTCTTTGGTGGGCTTTTTCACATCTTTCTTCTGCTCTTTCTTATCTTCTTTTTTCTCCTTCAGGGGTGAGTCCTTTCTTGTATCTTTTTTCAAAACTTTTTTTGCCTCATCTTTTTTAATTTTTTCCTCCTTTTTGCCATCTTGTTTGGGCACGTCTTCTTTCTTTGCTGTTTCTTTTTTAACCTCTTTTTTCTTCTCTATTTTGGTCTCTTTTTTAACCTTTTCCTTCTCGGCTTTGGGTTTTATGTCAGTTTTCTTTTTCTCTTGGATTTCATTTGCTTTCTCAGTCTTTGGTTTTAATTCACTGGCCTTTGCTTTTTCCTTTTTCAGCGGGGCCTTCTCTTTCTTATCTGTCTTTTGTGTTTTCTCTTCTTCAGTCTTTTCTGGAGCTTCCTCCTTTGATTCCTTCCTAACGCTTTTGATCGGCGATGGCTTGGGAGTGGATTTCAGACTCTCTTTGCTGTCTGTCCTGATTTTCATCTTGGCCTGCTTTAGCGTTGGTGTTGACGGTACACTGGACGACATTGAGCTGTGAGTGACAATGTGCTGCTTGAGGAAGTCCAGATGCTTAAGTTTTTCTAAACCTTCAAAGATGTGATGTTGCGTGGCATTTCCAGGAAAGAGAACACGCACAACCTTATCAGAGGGATTTGCAGGATGCCACACAATCAAAGAAGAAATGGAAGTCAAGTAAGAGACGGGGTACTCAGTTTCCTTCCCATTTGGTAATAAAATCGAAGCAGTGTCTTTTTCACTACCTGTCCACTGCTTCATAAAGTGTTGCATCTCCTTGCTATTTTTTGATGGATTAAGCACATACATCTCAAGCTTCCCGACTCCCATTTTCTGAAATAGAATGATTGGTTCTATTGTGTTGCCCAGGGGTCTTTGCAAAGGCTCTATTCTCAAATTTAGCTTGGTGAGCAGCTGCTTCGTTACAGCTGCCTCCTCTGCACTTCTCCGCACCCTGTAATTGAGTTCGGGGTTCTCCATGTTTTCAGGAAGGTTCACAAACACAACACCAATATCTGGAGAAATCATGTTTTTCACCCAGTCACTGTTAGCCGTCGAACCCTGTGACTGCTCCTCCTCAAGCTCTGCAACTTTCCTCTGCAGCATGCTATTGATTCCTGGCAGGTTATCATCACTAATATGGGTCAGGAGGATGGAGTCCACTCTGTCCAGATGTCTCACCAGCTTCCAGAAGCAAGACTTTCTGTCTGAGCCGCCATTAACAAGCATGTTAAACCCGTTGACTGCAAATAGAGCAGAGTCACCGCACCCAGCTGGGAAAATGTAACAGCACGGTTTGGAGAGTTTGAGGAATCCACCAGAAGTTGGGGGTTCTAGCATGTCAAAAGGAGATGGGACGTCTACTGATTCAGATAAATACTCCGTGAACTCTGAGAGACCCTCCATTTCTGGAAGTATGGGAGTAGAGTTTATTTTCATGTTAATGAAATCTTGCAGGTTGTGTTTGTCCAAGTTAGAGTTTTTCCAGTCGCCTTGCTGAGGGCAGAAGAGTGTCAGGTTGGCCTTGTTTGCTGGGTGAATGGTGCTGAGTAATTCACCAATCTGTGCAGGGGAAAAAAATACAGCTCTGACCCAAGGAATCCGTGCAAGTGTGTGGGAGATTTCTGAGCAGGCATTCACCGTGTAATTATGAATTTACAGCATGAAAAACCCTGAAGCAAATGTGAATGGATTCTGAAAATCTGTACCAAAAAAAGACAACTGTAGCTCACCTCCTGGTCAGTGAATATGTCAATGAAGTTGTAGAACGAGAAAGATCCAGACTGCAGAATCAGCTCCCCGGTGTTTTCAGAGCATTGGCCAGAGAGAATCAGAAGCTTATGCCTGGCACTGTCAGAGATCATCAAACGAACCTGGAAATCACAACATCTTTTTCATGAGCGTAAGTTAAGTTGACTAGCAGGACTAGCTAAAACACATTCGCTGACCACCGCCCACTTTGCTGCTTAACGTCATCACCGTATCTCTTCTTTCCCACCGTTCTTTCTATCGACTTTAGCTACTTCAAGAGTAATGTGTGGCTAACCGGGCCGATCTTATATTTTTAATGCAGTTTTACTGCAGACATGGCAGAGAGCAGAGTAAATACTGAAGAAGAGCAGTGACATTATGAGTTCTGAAGATGCTCTTGAAGATCCTTTGACTTTACTTCAATCAAATGTAAAGTCTTGCAAAATAAAAGCTTAAACTACTTTTGTTTTGTTTGGTTTTCAGCAGTCTGCAGTCCCTTTCCTTGTGTAATTACATTTATTCTGCAACAGTATGACTCAGGATACAGAATAAGGGAAGAGTTACAGTATAAAACAGTCTGTCAACAGCTGGCTCTGTTTACCTCAGTGCTGACTGCTTCATCTGAGGGATTAATGAGCACCACTGTTTCCAGGACGTTGCTTTTGTGGTGAAGAATTCTCTGTCCTGCAAGAAGAAAATAATTTAAATTATTGACAATTTAAATATAAAAATCTCAAAATTGATTCGAATAAATAGTCTAATATGTATTGATCCCAAACAGATAAAATCATAACCATGCTTGGTTACAGAAACATTAATTTTATTGGAACATTAGAGTGAAAATGTGAAACTGATGCTACTGTTGCGCGGCGCTTCTGTGAAGAAGAAACCCGACTCTTTGCAGGAAGGTCAAACAGTCATGGAGACGGTTCTGATTCATTCTCTTCCTGCAGGCCTAAAAATGTTCCTCTATGTTCACAAGATCATGTCATAAAGACAGAAACTGCACATAAAGGACTCAACCAAAGATGGCCAGCACCACACCCTGCCAAATCCACTGCATGCACCAACACGTCAAAAAGGTGACAGATTGCAGACCGGAGCTCGACTGACCCCAGCAATTACCTTGGTTGCTATTGGGGGGGGAAAAAAGGCTGAACTCCTTGCATGTCTTTATCTCAGCAGGAGGCGAGGTAGTGTGACAAGCCATGCTGAGCGTTCTCCTTTTGGCAAAGAGCAAGACTGCTGTGGCAAGCTGGCCGCAGACTGCACCAGACAGGGGGGCATCGATGCGAATGGCACCGCACCAAAAATAGATCAGTGGAACAACTAACTGTCTCCTTGCATCTGCATCAAAAAAAGATTTCGTGGAGCACATCCTGACCTGTGGTGGATGCCCCTTATTTGCACTTTCACCTTTTTCATCTTAAGAGAATAATTGATCATTGTTTCTCTTAGAACCGAAGGATCTCCTGGGGCTTAGTTTCCAATGTCACTTTCAACTGGATTAACTGGACATCTGCTGCTACTGACACTGCCAATCACATTAAGACAGAACGTTTGTATCCATTATAATGTCAAAAAACAAAAGGATAGTTTAAATTCGAATGCACAGAGCAGAACAGATGGATCAGCTGGTAAGGCACATAAATAAAATAACAGGACAGAAATGATCAGGAGGGTCATTATTGATCTTCAAATGGGTGTTTCAAGGCCTGAGTACTGTCTGCCCTGAAAGCAGAACACTGATAAATCTATACGCAGGCAGATGTATAATACATCCATCAGAGAGACTCCTGGGATCGCTTCCTACTTTTTTTTTGTCCCCTGTCCTGCTCATTTTGGAGTCTGGGCTTCCTGTGCTCTAATGGGGTGTGATGGATAGAGTGTGTCCTCCCGGGCAGACAGATAATTGCATCTGTCCTCCTCTGCTGGACACCACCTGCTGTTTTGTGATTGGTTGTGAGCTCTAAGGTAAACCTAAAAGATTTTTGAATTTTGTGAGAAATCTTCACAGGAATGTGTTTTCATTAAAAGGCAATAAAAATACAATTATTTAAAGCAATAACAAAGCAAAATCTGACAGCTGTACTTTTTTTTTTTTACTCATAAGAGCTGCTGTATTGTTTCTGGGTTGCAGGTTTTTAATCTTGCTTTTTTCTTCCTAATTTGATCTGTTTTCCTCATCCCCTATCATCATCTTGTCTTCCCTTCCCCTCACCCACTCAGCTCCCAGAGTCTCCTATGCTACCCTCTCTACTTTATTTTCAGTTGCCATCAGGGATTCAACACTGCTAATTACCCCCCAGTCAACAGCGCATCCATAGCAACGGTGCACACTGTAGAAGAAAGGGAGAAGAATGGAGGATGTGGTAAAGATGCAATG
>BJFM01002462.1:126343-139614 GCA_016586285.1 Arothron firmamentum
GCAGTTTTGGCTCATTTGTTAGTAATGATGTCAGAATTATCTGCTACAAACAACAAAGAGGATGACCAGGAAACTGCAGGGTATCATCCAAGATTGCAGATTATTAAAGTGTAGAAAACAATAGTGTATTACCTTTCCATTTTTGCAAATGTAATCAAATAGCTCGCCTCCTGAGACATACTCCATCACCATGAAGATATCAGTAGGGGTGCTAATTACCTGATACCTTCAGACACACAACACAAAAGCAGGTTTATGTGGGTCAAACTCAATTACAGGAAAAACACTCTGCTTCAGTATATGCAGTTCTAAGCTCTTTACTCATTATTCCATTGAAAAATTAATGTACCGAGTAATACTAGAGGATTTTTATTAACAGACAAAAAGAACATTTGTGTTTTCCATTTCTCACTAGAACATGGATTAGATATCTAGGCTAATGTGTGGCTCTCCACTAGCAGTAAAATGGCAGAGCAACAATGTCATTTAATGGCACAATGAAAAGAACACACCTTTATTAGGGTCTCATTTCGACACACTGGTAATCCATAACACAAGCGAAGAAAAATTTAAAGTCCAAACTGTTCTTTTTTCACCAACAGATTAACACAATCTAACTCAGCAAACTTGGTCTAACAATGCACATGCAATTCCCATAATAATTAACAATCAACGTTATTTACATTTTACTTTCAGTTAATAAACAGCTAGACACATTAACATGCTTGTATGGCTTTAGCTAGCATTTCCCCATAAATACGCCAGCTTAGCCTGCAAACAGGTGTTTTTGGCATGTTGATGAGTTGTTTGTGGTTTGTGATGCAGAAGCAGCTAACCACAGTAAACAGCTCATTCAAATCAGCAAAAAAATTCTCTAAAGTCCAAATTGCATTGCATCAGCAGAGAATGACATCCTCTCGCACCCAACTGTGGTCATTTATTATTTCCCCGTTGTTTCGAATGCATTGTTTAGTCTGAAATGCCATATTAGGGTAAAATGGCTGTTGTGTCACAGATCACACCTTAGACGGTATGCCAAACGTCTGGTGGTGTTGGAGCAATACTGCTTCCATTGGGCAACAGCTACAGTGAGGAAAAGAAAAGGGAGGGCATCCCAGTGCTCGTTTACATTCTTCTGCAAGCTAGATATGAGGCGGTATTTCAGGCAATTAGATATACTTTCCAGTCCATTTAATGTCTCCTTAAAAGGGGCACCGAGCTTTTACTGCAGACAGTAAAAATTCACATACCGGGAAGGAGGGGATATTTTTACATCAATGACTCTGAAATGCCAAATAGAGTTTCTGCTAGAGGCTAGTAAATGATTACCATCACTGACTGTTGCACCTGTCCAGCATAACCCAACTGTACACTTGGCTGGCTTTTTCCCAAATTAAGGTTTGTGACTAAAACCTCACAAGTTTAAACAACGCACCGGCGCAAAGGTGTCCAGTGATGTACAAAACTGTTAATGTGCTAAACTTACTGACATTTAAAACAAGCCTCTTTCAGGCACATTTCACCAGTAAATTAAATCTAAAATAGTCAGATGCCGTTTTAGTGCAATTTTCAACGTAGGCAAAGAAGCAATTTGGAATACATCTTTTAGTAAAAACTAGATTTTAAAAAATGGGTTAGAATCAAGCCCCACAACGGACTGAAAAGAAAGGATAACAAAATGGAAAGACAAGATGGGAGATGCAATGTTTGATGGATTGTGTCCTGGATGGATGTATTCTAAAACCTACTATTAAGGCCTGAAAATAGCTCAGAGGGTGGCATTATAATGACTCCAGGGGATTATAAAGCAAGCAGGGTGTAATCTAGGACTTACAGTTTAATTATATGAGGATGCCGAAAAAGCTTGAGGTTCTGTATCTCTCTGCGGATCTTTCCCACCACATCTAAACTGCGGATCTTCTGCCTGTTCAAGATCTTCACTGCTACTTGGTGCTTAGTTAGCTCATGTTGGCCCACTGTAGGAAAGAAAATGAGCATGATTAATCAAATATAATTTAAACACGTACGAAAAGCATAAAACTGCAGATACAGAGGAATACTAGAGGATACTAGAGGAGGATAACAGTGGTCATTGATTTGCATTTTTTGTACAGTAAAGTTTTAAATGGAAAGAATATTACAGTGAAACAAGGTAATACAGCCAAGGCCTCAATTTTTTTTTTAACTTCCACAACAGTAGAGAGAGGTGACTCACTAAGAATGATGTGACTGTAAACAAAGCCAGTGGTTGTTTGGAGGGCTTTTTTCCCCCCCTGAACGCCTGTCCCCCCCACCCCCCCCACACACACTTCATTTGAGTATGCAAGGGCTTAACTGGGTTTCCAGGAGATACTTACAAAACACTCACTAACGACGTTAGTCACATAAGCCTATGATAACGAAACATGCAAATCAAAAAGCCTACGGATTTTCACGAAGAAAAATTTTCGCACCTATACTTGTCAGAACATGCCAAAAAAAGAGAGATGTTGACATATTCGTCGCCATCCGGAATGACACTGCATTACTCATTTTCAGACACTCTAACATAGCATATCATTACTAAGTAGGGCAGAGTTGAAACAAAACGTAGATCATCTGTATATCTTCTGTGATGCATTTTCTAAAATGCAGTTAAAGGACGTGCACTGCGATACAAAGAATATTAAAAATCTTCTCAATTGGCTCTCGGACAAAAGGGTTTACTTCCCGGTGTCTGCCTTGACAAGCGACTTGTGGCTCTCTAGTTAGCTCTCATCACAACCGACAGGAACTCTGAGATAAAAAACATGGGCACGCCATAAAAATGTGTAAGTGAAGTTCAAGTATGTCAGCAAAGCGTCACGATTGCCGAAATCTATTTATACTAACTAACGAGACAAGTAATACATTTTCGGCGTCACGACAAGTTAGCTTTAACAGCAGGCTAAATTAGCAACTAAGCTAAAACCTCCTACTGCTACACCATCTTTCAGATGGGAGGGTACTCTAGTGACAAGACACACGGACATACCTTTAACCTTTCCGAATGTTCCTACTCCAAGTGTGTCTCCAAGAATGTAATGCCCAATTTTCACTCTTCCTTCATGTTTGTTTTTATCCGTCGCCATCTTCCCGCAGTGGCCTTGCTGCAGAGTTTGCTAGCTGCGGGCGGAGATGCACTAAACTCCGCTGTGGCGTCTCTGCTCGTGCGGCACCGTTCCGTACTGTGTGTGTATGTGGGGCGTACGCGATTTGTCAAAGGCCTGGGCGACGTCATTTGGTGCGTTCAGGTGCATCCAGTAGATTAGATACTTCCAAAACGCCTAACTTTCTGTGAATAGAATAGAAAAGAAAAGAAAAGAAAAGAAAAGAAAAGAAAAGAATAGAATAGAATAGAATAGAATAGAATAGAATAGAATAGAATAGAATAGGTTTTATTGTCCCACAATGGGGAAATTGTAGTATTCCAGCAATTTTAATTTGGTTCGTCTTAATGTGATTTGATTAGTTTTTCTAAATATATTCTTTGAGTGTTGTTTTAAAATGAAGGAAAGACCTGGAAAAAACAGCTGATATAATGTTGAACAAATATTGTATGATTGTAGGCATTTCTCTCATTAGAAGCAATAGAAAAAAACAGTTGTATATTAATATAATATGACATTCTTTGACATTCAAGATAAATTGCATTTACATTATACAGTATATAACGTCCGCGTTCCCGTAACGAGCAACCACTAGGTGTCGCCCTCAACGCACGACAGAAAAACTGCAGCCTCAATAGTAACACATTACAATATTTAAAAAGTTTCAGCTCAAATTGAGACAATGTTTTGTTTTCAACACTATCCTTGTCATTTGTAATAAACTCTTGGCAGTTTATTTCACACAGAACTCTGATTACTTTCATCGTCACTGTGCTCATAATTAACACTGTGAAATGTTTTTTTTTTTTATGCATAATAAAAAAAAACAGGAAGTAACTTAAATCAATTTTATTGCTTAAAAGTGAATATGTACACAGCTGCACGGACATTAAGCAACACAAAAGTAGATGAAATAGATGATAAAAAGTGAAATATACAGACAGGTTTAAATCTTCCTGAATGAGGTGGAGCACTTACAGAGTGTGTGGGTTGCAGTAAATCAAATTACTGCATTTAGGACTAAATCTCCCCATTAGTACACCATCTCCTGCTGAAATATAAAAATACGTTCATTATGAAAAAAGCAAGCAATAGTCATTGTTGACTGATTAAAGGATTTTTTCATTACTGCATAAAACGATGTGACAGTTTTGACAGGCCAGTGTACAAAGAGGTTTTAATTCCTTTGGTGTCTGCAATGTGCATCCCATCAGGAAAAGATTAAACACACTCAAGTCAGGTTGACGTGTGCTACAAATACTAGGGGGGGGGGGCTAAATTCACATTAAAACTCAAGATTCAGAAAGTATAAATTGAAGTGACATACAGAGGCACAAAATACAATTCACAGGACAACAAACCCAGTTCTGAGAGAGGGGTGGGGGGTGAAAAAAAACTAAACAAAAACATATGGAGCAAAGGTATGACAGAAAATTCACCCAATATCAAATATAACTTTTAAGAAATGACAAGCATGGACTACAATGTAAAGTTTGCACATTCACAACCCACATCAATATGATTCAACAAACATTATTCAAAACATATTCCCAGTGAATAGAAAACAAGTTTTCTGCGAGTATCGAGCAAAGTGTTCTCCTCCGCATTTCAATCTGCACGTTGAGGCACTTGGAAAGAATATGATTGTAGTAAGTGACGTCGTTTCCGTACGTGTGTCATACTTGTGTGCATGCAAATCACACTCCTTCCAGAACTAACCTTACAGATTTAAAATGCCGCTCGTGCCGACATGTAGGCATGGCCAACATCATCTTGGACTCCTCTCTCAGCTACTGAGGGAATATTGACAGAGCATAGCGATACAGATGTCGACAAAAACAGCTTTTAAATGATTACTCCAAGGCCACAACAACCAAATAACTGATTCCAGATCAGTAATTTGGCCTCGTGGGCCGATAACTCTGAACCGGAGGAACGAGGTTGGGCCTGTAATCTCTGGCACCTGATCTAAAATGGGAAGCCGACTAAGATTAGCCACAGGATTTCATCCAGGACCACTGACGACAGTGCACAAATGTGTCAGGAAAGCAGCGTCTTTTGCTTGTGCTTCTCCAAAATCAACTTTCCCAAACATTAAAACAACTGTCCCAAAAACGAAACAAACTAGGAGGAAAAAATCTGTCGCCAGGGGAAATGGTTTTGTATAACCCTGAAACAAACACTCAGAATGGAATTTATTAAGTGGATTACATGTATTATTACCTCCGCCAAGGAGGTTATGTGATAGCCGGCAGCTATCTGTCTGTCTGTTAGCAAAACAACTTTAAAAAATATGAACAGATTTGAATGAAATCTTCAGGAAGATTTGATAATGGGACGAGGATCAGATGACTAAATTTTGATGTTCTGGAGGGATTTTGACCCTCAATCTTCCAAGGATCAACGGCCAAGATCAAATGCAAAGAGCCTTGCATTATTACTGCCTATATATATGCAGTACTACAGGTGTACAATATGTGGGGAAATGACCTGCTTGGCGGAGGTCTGCACTCTCAGTGCTTTTTTAGTCTATCAATGCTACATTTTAATTAAGGGAAAATAAGATGAGTGATGATATTCACAGTAAAATATTAATAAGTGAGTTGTGGGCTCTCCCAAGAAAGAGATCTTTCCACAAAATAACATCCTTATTCACTGGTCCCACACTAATACAACACTCCATGTTTAAAAAACAAAGAAAGAAAAATTCCACACAATCACAAATGGTCCCTCTGTTCTGGTAGTGGTCCTCAGGCTGACATTTAAGGCAGGCTATTAATGTCCCTCTTTGGAGGAGGTCCTTCTGGTTTGCAGGGACTTCCGTTGGCTTTGTCTTCAAAAATTAAGACTCTGTGGCGACAAAGAAAATGATAAGAGATGTAAAGAAAAAACACCATTGTGGATTTGCACAGCTAAAGCTAGTATTGACATTTGGAGATGTGTTACATAAGCAGGTTACGTAAGCTGTCACTCAGTGCAGATCAGTTTGATTGCTTTAATCAGCACCCAGAAACAGTGTTAGACAAGGCTTTCACTGTCAATTTTCTGATAATAAGCTGTCAGGAAATTTAAAAGAGCAAGTCAGATTTTATCTCTAACAGTCTGCTTTCTCTACCGGAAACTTCATACTCATAAAGGCAGGAAATAGTCACTAATGAGAAAATCTAAACAAGTCCAGATGAAATGAATGGAATGCATGTAATCAGACTTTTGACAATTACACAGTTGATATTTGTGCAAGTACAGATAGATTTAAAAGAAATATGTGAAAATCTATAAACAAAAGCCGATGCTGCTGATGTGGGATAATCATCTTCCAAACAGCTACAATCAGGACATGAGCTGGCTGAGCAGTGAGTGAAAGGAATGAAGGGAAACCACAGAGGAGTGTGGGGAGTAATGCTTCATGCTGTACGCTGGCAGGAGCCGCTCACACCAAGTGCTTGTCAATTTCCTTATTTGGAAAACTGCAAAGCTCCACTAAGCTCATAAGGAGCACAGATCCCGATGTAGAAACCGACAATCTGCAACTCAAACTGTGGCTCGCACACGTCTGTCTGACAACCATCTGCATTCGTTCCTTTTGCTTCACATTCGTGCTTGTTCTGCTATGAGAAGATCAGGGGTAAACTCTAAAAAGACCTGCTTATTACTCTTTAAAGCAGTTCTGTGGGGTTCAATCCACTGAAAAAGTTGGTTAAAAAACACTAAAATTGTGTGCATCATTGTTTCTTGCCTGAACAATGACGTTATTCATGACCTCAATAGTTTCCTCTAATTGAACCTGATAACTTCTGCTGATTGCCGCCCTGATAAACGTCTGAATAAGACTTTGTTAAACCTGGAAACACACTACACAGAAAAAAAGTCATTTAAAACTGTCTGGTAATGTTAAGAAGGCCCAAAATAATAACAATACCTGCCATAAAACATGACATTTACTTACAGTTTTGAAAAGTATTTTTATAGATTAGTTTGCTTACAGGTGCAGTCAGATTAGAGCTAATTTACAGCTTCATCCAAGACCCTCCACCCACTGTGAGGCAGCTTTAAAAGGCTTATGCAGTATCAGACAGGCACCCCAGTCACAAATGAGCAGTTGTGCCACATTACCCACCAATTTTAACATAATTCATAAGAAATAATCTCTACTGCTCAAAGCAAAAAACTTTTTCCTCTATTTTTGCCTGTTTGGCTTTTTCTTTTCCTTTTTTTTGTTCAAGCCTGCGTCACTGCAGTTAATCAGCCTCTTGTCAGTTAGCTAAGCGCATGATCCCAGATCAGGATAAAGATGGGCTGACTATGGTTGGCTGCAGAGATGGATTTTGTTGCTATGGAGATTAACAACTAACGGAGCATGTGGGTAACGTCGTTTGTCGCTCGTCATCACATGACCGCTTGTTGATCCCCGGCTGACACAGCAAATGACTCAACCCCCCCCCGCCACTCTTAGTCATGCATGCTCACAGTTTGTAGATGCCAGTGAATAAGCGGAACATTAGATCCGCGTGTGCAGACTCACAGTTTGAGCACGGCCGAGCGCTTCCCCAGCATCATCTTGACAAAGTCCCTGTAGTTGATGGCGTTGCTGTTGCCACCGGTCACCTCGACGATCATTTTTTTCAACTCCAAGTGGGTCTTGGGCACCCCAAGTTTCTCCATCATTCGCTTCAGACCCATCAGATCTGAAAGGAGAGAGAACATGAAGCATTTCTACCTTTCACATGTAAGAATTGATGACAACATAAGCAAATCGATTACTTTTATCATATCACTGCACCATCCTATAACACTGCTGAACACAAATTGGACAAGAACATGATTACAACTGTTACCTTGGTAATGTAGTATGCATTTCTAGAAGTTTTGAACTGAATCAAGTGTCATATTTGCATAGTTTATACAGCCTATACATAACAAGTGAACAAAATGGTCAAAGCTCAAAAGACAACGTTATGATAAAGTAACGAGTGTTTGCACATGTAGGGTTTTAGTAATTTCCTCCAAGACTATCTGCTCATAAACTAAAGACCTTCCAACTTAGAGTACGTTTGGGCATCACTTTAAACACAATGACGACGCGTGAGCGGTTTATGCTTCGTCTGCACACAGGCCGGACAATGCCTGGAAGTATTAATTCCCATTCCCGGGTGTCTCGGTGACAGTTGCTATCTGCATTTTGCGAGTCAGCAGCAGTTAACTCACCAATCTCGCCTTGGTCGTTCAGGTCAAACTCTGCGTACTTATCTGCAAAACAAACGCACACAGGGTTCGTTAGGGGCCAGCAGTTGTACTCCTCCTCAGCTCACATGCCGCAAAGCTGTCAGCATTTGAACAAGCACCTCAGCAGGGATTTGGAGACATCAGTAAGGCTTTTACTCAGCTGACAGCTGACAGGACAAAAGGAAAGGCAGAAACAGCTGATAATGGCAGATGAGTGTGAGAGTTGGGGAGAATGGACTAGACTTCTACTGGGTTCTGCGTTTGTTTCTGCCCAAGTTCAAGTTGCAGCAATGATTAAAAAGAGCAAATATGGTTTATCAAGGTCACAGCCTCAAACCCTGCTCGCCTGTTACACATTAATGGCAAAATCTATTTATCGACATGGTATTGTCACAGGGCTGCTGTAAAATACCACGACATTGTCGAGACTTTCGAAACAAGTTAGGCTTGTTGTTTCTGTGCCACACAGGGAGCTTTGTGTGCGACAAGAAGAAAGAACGTTGCAAACCCAAGGGGGAACGGGAGAGGACAATATAAAGCCTGTTTCAAACCTCAGAGTGGGCCTCCACACACACACACACACACACACACACACAGGAAGTAAGGCGCACACACACACACACAGCTGTTCTTGAGTGGACCACTTGTCGTAGAGCAGCCTGTTGATCATCTGCAGCCGTTAAAAAAAGCGCTGAGCAAAACTCAAGTCTCCAGTGAATCTTCCTGACCTACATTCCTGCAGCATCATCCCGAGGATGTTTGGGATTTACGAAGAGGCCTAGAAGTCAGATTTTTACTTCTAGATGCAAAGTTCGTCAGATCCTAGCTGAAATCCTGACTACACACTGCCAGGAGATCATTGCTTTTAAAATAATTTAACAACATGGAGGATTCAAGCATGGATTTAAAAGACGGGGTGGGATCTGAAAATACACCTTAAATAAAGGGCCTTTTGTCTTCCTTGAAGGGGTTTAAAACACTGATATTTGTTTACTGTAAGACTTGCAACCTTGCACATAATGTGCCTCATTATTCATGCACAGACATATTTGACCAGCAGTTTTATGGTCACACTTGGTCTAACAATAGACATAAACATGAAAGGCGTGTAATTAACCTTCAGTCTTTCCAAGCATGGCGAGTCAAAGGAGATATTGATTCACCTGTAGGAGGCCAAGTGAGGAGCGGTCAAACTATTGTCAACAAAATCAAAGTCCTGGAAGACCAGGAAGGATGTAACCTAGAACATTTTGCAGCAGAATGAGGTGAAGAGAATGGTAAAGGAGGGGGAAAAAAGGCCAGTGCGGAAGACCAGGAATTAAAGAACCAAAAAAAGAACAACATCAACCCTCCCAGGACCAGGGTGTAGGGTCTCCTTTCTGTTTATACACTGCTGCTCCATTTCCTCCACCCAGCAGGGACTGCAAGTAGGACAGACGATCGGTTCTCATATGCAGAGGTACACCCTGCTCCCTGACAGAAGATCATGTTATTGTGTCAGAAAATATTTTAAAAAGATGCTGACATTCATCCCCTGCACACATTTGTATTATTGTGTATCACAGCAGTGATCTGTCATGGATCAAGCTCATTTATTAATCTAATTATCTCCCCTTCCACCCAGAATTCTGAATGTTCTAGAAACAACAAAGAGAAAAATGCCCCTCCGCATTCCTCCAGGTCCACTGCGTACGCGGCCTTGGAAGCCTCTCTGGAATTGTAGCAATCTGTCTTTCCCACAGAAAAAGCAAAACACTGAGGCTGTGCATCTGCGCCTGCGGGCTGCCAACAAACAAGCCGATACTAAATCAACGAGAAGCGACGGTCCAACGAGACACACCCTCTCGTGCTTCCCAACATATGGGCAGAAAACAGAGCTGCTTACTTTTGAGACTTTCCAACTTTTCAGCCAGGTCCTCCTCATCTCTGTATTTCTGGTCTTCCAGGTATTCCTGAGAGAGAAGACAAAGAAACAAGATCTACGGGTTTGAACTGAAACCATTAAACTCAAGCCAGGACTCATCATTAGCCATTAAAGAGGAAAGTAGCCCCACCAGTAATCACATCAATCTAAATTTCTGTCAAAACCATCCATCTCACAGTTTTAATGGAACATCATCACTTATTAGCGTTTTCATTAAGTAGAACACTTCACGAGGGTGTTGGGGAAAAGAGCCCCAGGGGAGCGCTTCAGATGAAATTATAATGATGCAATCTGCCACGTGGGAGCAGACTTCGACCCATATGGACGCAAGGAAGCCGGAGCGGGTGTGTTCGCTGCATCTGTCAGGTTCGTAATTAAGGGTGAGGAGGATGTTTATGACTGGCGTCTGACTCAGCTGTGCTGAATCACGGCTGATCCGCTGGCAGGTACACGGTTCCAACAGGGCATCTTCTGTAGCTGGAAACAGTTCCTGAGCGCCTCAGGGCTGCATCCAAGTACTTTTGTGACAGAACCGTCAGCATATTGTTTCGATTAGTTGTGTTTGGCACCTCACACTGACTCAACGCCCACAATGACTGCTTAAAGCAAGAATTTGGGTGATGGCTAGTCTCAATTAGTCATGTTTATGGTTTGCTGAGTTCATCCAGCTACCTGCCCATAAACCAGTATCTAAAAAAACAACAACAGTATTTTATGATACTACAATGAATCATAACAATTGTACTATGCAATCTGCAGTGATTATACTCCATCCATCCTTCCATTTTCATATTATCTCATGCATTATATAATCCTCCCAAAAACAATCTAATAAATTCAATGTCCTTCAGAGTCACTGCTAAGGATGGCTTCCTTGCAGTAATGAAATGTTTTTTATTCACTCTTAAACAATGCATGAATGACTGTTAATTTTAGAACAGTTTGTGCCTTTAGTGTCATTTATCTTCCCATTTCTGATGAAAAATGAATCTCTATGAACCTAGTGTTTGCAACTGTGGTCAGAAATGTGACAGGAGCTCCCGGCTGCCCTCTTGCCGTGACCTGGATTTCCACGAGGGAGCTGGTGACAAGCAGCCAGCCGAGGGAAAGAACAGAAACGGAGATTATGCAGACATCTAGTTAATCTCTGGGAACTACAACAGAGTCATCACACCAAGCGAGGAGGCCAACAGTGTGAGACAAAGACCCTCATTCAGGCACCTGTTTCTATCGACATGGTGCTGGGGGAGGACCAGGAGAGTGAACTGATAATGTGGAGTGACCCAAAACACGCATGCATTTTTTATAACTAACCCAGGGAAATACCCAACAGAGAAGTGACAGCATGCATTCATTCAACAAGTGCCAAAAGCCTGCAGGGGGATCGATATAACGCATCGACAGCATCGCTGGAGCACATGTGTCTGGTATTCCAGAGATTTTAATATTTGCTGCACGAACACAATTGTTATTCCTCTCTTTTCTTATCATCGTCCATTCAAAACAAGGTCAACGTTGAGTCAGGTGTGTACGGGCTCATTACGTTCAAATCCCCGAGGGGCCGTTAGGGACGCTGAGGAGGAAAGAGGGCATTCATACCTGGTTTATTTCTTCCAATTTTTGCCTTTGCTGCTCCTTCAGGAGCCCAAACGCTTTTCCTCCTACAAAATAACAGAAACTTGATTTAACAGAAGGCCATTTATTGTCGGTAGAGGCGATGGGTTGAAAGCTAGCCGGCCTGCTGATGCTCTATTGTGAAGATTCAAAGATTTAGCCAGAAGCGCAGAAACCCGGCGAAATAAACAACAGTCTAATCGTTTTTAAAATGATTATTATTTTACCTTGGATGTTTTTACTCGAAGGCATCCCGGGATTTTTTTCTGTGACGGATAAATCCAGAGAATGTGGAATGTCCAAGTCGGAGAGGCACAGTGACCGGCCGCCGGGGAGATCCTCCAGTGAGGGACTGAGCCGTGCGTGGGCTCGGCGGCGCCTGGCTCGTTGTAGCGGACGTAAGAGGAAACGGACATCCGCTCTAACCTTACAAAATAAAACCTCATCTTCTCCGAGAAGATAGGTTCAATCTTAATGTTCAAATTTGTTCATAACATCAAAACATTTTAGCGTAATAACGACCTCTTTAATTGTTTTAATTTCCTAAAAAAAAACCTAAAAAAAAACTCATTATTTGGGCCACGTTACAAATATACGTCTGAGAAAAATAAGGTTTTAATATAAGACAGTGGGTCTAACTCTCACATGGGTGTATATTTTTATAAATGTATCTACATCTGGACTTTGTGTAAAAATGCGTTTTGTTCCCAACATCCATCGATGTTGTCTGACTCTTTTGAAAAGGGAGGCTATCAAAGCAGGTATTCAGATCTTGAAATCCCACTGTAGCTGAGACAACCAAACCAGACATTTTCTGCGTGTGTGCGTGTATGCGCGCGTGTGTCACGCAAATTTATATTCCAATATCTTTATGCTCCTAGATTTTGATCTCCTTGACAACGGTGATGCTGCTGGAAATTGTTATTTGCGCTCGCCATCAAGTGGCAAAAAGGAGAACTGCACACGATAACAATTCTACCGCGATTTCTCAGATTTTGCATAGAATTATTAGACGAAATACCTGCGACCATTTGCTCCCAGAATTGGGAGCAAAAAGCTGTGCTAAGTCATTGCAAAAGCTTTAAATATTTATTTTACAGATCAGTAAGCATTTCAATTTGAATCAATATATTTGTCCAAAAGTTGCTAATAACATTGTATTAATCAGTCTTTATAAAATGCTCACCGGTTAAATACACCTACCTAAATGAAGGTTTAGAAGGGGAAGATGAAAATAGTTCATTTGAATTTAAACTCATAACGGTGCTATTTTTATTCTGGCCACTAGATGTGAGTGAAAACTTCTGTTCGTGCCTTGTACCGAACAAGTGCCTGCGCCTGTCTTTCTTTTTTATAAATATATATATATATATATATATATA
>BJFM01002463.1:23302-45685 GCA_016586285.1 Arothron firmamentum
GGGGGGGGGGGGGGGGGGGGGGGGGGGGGCCTCTCACCAGGGTGTTGTACAGGCTGATGTCTCCCTCCAGTCCGCTCTGCTTGTGTTCAAACTTCACAATAGGCACTTTGGCTGTCGTGATGGGCAGAATGTTCCTCAGACCTGCCGAGCGGAGAGCCCGTCGTCAGACGTCGTCAGGGATCTCAAACCGGTTCCACAAAGGGCCGTGTGGCTGCAGGTTTTTGTTCCAACCAATCAAGCACACACAGTTTGACCAATCAGCTGTCCGAAGACTCGGATCAGTTGATTAAATGACTTCAGTCAGGTGTGCTTTTGCTTGGAACCAAAACCTGCAGCCACGCGGCCCTTTGTGGAACCGGTTTGAGACCCCTGCTCAGAATCCAGCTGTGAGGGGTTTGGCAGGGAGCTCCACTCACCTGTGTGCTTCTTGAGGACCTTTGCCAAGCCTTCGATGATCTCCTTGCAGTTCAGCTTCTGTTCCGACCATGAGATTGTTAAAAAAAGCAGGCGAGCTGGTGCGGAACACCCCTGAGGGTCAGCGTCACGTGTGTGTTTGTGTTGGCTGCTGCAGGACCGCGTCCACATGAGCACAGAGCTGCACGTGTGCGACGTGTGTGTGTGTGTGTGTGTGTGTGTGTGTGTGTGTGTGTGTGTGTGTGTGTGTGACATCTGCCTTTACCTCCGCAGTCTCGTGACCCTCCAGGGTCATGCAGATATCCAGGTCGCTGTCACGGAAGCCGAAGCCGTTCTTGGAGGAGCCAAACAAGCAAAGCTGCGCTTTCTCTGCAGAATCACACACACACACACACACCTCAAAGCTTTTAAAAAAGACACGCAGGACGGGACAAGCGCAGGGACAAGACGTCTGCTCAGTCTCAGCGACGCCCCAGGGTGGTTTGGCGTGGAGTGCTGCTCACCGTTGTACTCCTTCCTTATGAAGCGCTCCAGGCTGGCGAGGATCTGCTCCCTCTTCTGCTGCTCAGCATGTGTGGGAGACAGCTCAACTGCACACACACACAGCAAAGCCACAGCTGCAGTCACACAAATCAAGGCAACACACACCTTTTCTCCACAAATCTGTGAAGAAGTGGACTAACTGGGAGGTGCAGAGTTGCTGTCTTACAGTAACAGAGCCGGCAGAGGCCGTCCAGGATCTCTCTGAAGCGCTCCGTCATGGCAGGGAGAGGCTTCAGCTCGATCTTCTTGAAGTCTTCGGGACACTCGTCCTTCAGGTGTCCGTCTCGTTTGCAGATGCTGCACACGACTGTCGGGGGCTGAAAGCATTTGGATGATTGGTTCAGTAAGATTCCTGCTTTCATGCAGCCGTGAAGACCCAAAGGTTCGGCCACGTTTACCTTCCCCCCGGTGAAAATCATCTTATCAAACACGTAATGGAGGTCGTCCGGTGGCCCGTCCTGCTCTGCAACGCTGCCCTTCTCCTCCTCTTCACTGTCCAGCAGCCCATTGGGGGAGGAGAACGGTTTGTTCTCACCGCTGAGAACCATGTTCATCAGGCTGGTACCTAAAGTCTTCTCACCCTCCCTGGTGGACGGATCTGAAGCGCCACCTTCATCGTCGCTCTCAGACTCCTCATCCTCCGTTAACCTGCTGAGTCCGAGGCTCTGGTCGTCATCTTCTTCCTTGTCAAATTCCTCTACCTTTGTGCCTTGCTTGGCCAAGGTCGGAGCCCTGTGGAGCCCCCCTCTGTGCCTCCTCTGAGGGCAGGCGAAGTACTTGTAGGCAGTACGAAAGCGCTCCTGGATGTACTCAAACACCATCTGGCTGTTCAGGCTTCGTGCAACATTCCTTTTCAAGGCAAAAGGATCTTAAAAGAAGGGGAAGACGAGGGAGCAGAGATCAGCTCCGAGAATGACCAGACAATAAGCAGAGCTGTCTCACCTTCGATGGCGAGCCTGCGGCGAGGCCAGTTCTTCATCTCCCTGGAGAGCAGCTCCTTTAGGCGGATGCTGATGATGTATTCTTCGAGGGCAAATTCCAGTGTGTAAAATCGCAGCAGCTCCAACCACAACTGGCCCAGCGACGCACCCTTACTCACCTCGAACGCTAGCTGAGACTTTAACGGAGAAACAGGGCTGCATTACTACCTGCGGTCAGCAGAACCAGTCTCTCCAACGGCCGTTTCAACGCGCCGGTCACTCACCAAACCTTCCAAACAACATGCTTGGTTTGGTTTGATCTGTTCGGGCTTGGGTCTCGCTTCCCCGCGAGCGTCAGTGCGGTTCTCCCCACGTCCGTCTGTGGAGCTGGGGGCTCTGTGTTCCCATTTCACAAACAGGTTCAGGGAGATTCCAGTTAGGTGATACTCGTCCACGTGCTTCACTTCAAAGCCTTCCATCTGTCCCAAATGAAGACAGTGACCGGTGTTAAAGCACATCTCAGGTTTCTTCCATTTCATTAGATTCTGTGAATTCAGTGTAAACAGTTTTTCATGAAGACCGTTTGGTCTACAGACGATAGTTTGGTGTCCAGGGGGAATTACCCAGTGACCCAGGTAGACGGGGAGGATGGGCTCCTTCCTCTGCTGCAGGAAGAAAATGACCATGAGGGCGAAGGAGTAGGAGGGGATTCCGCCTTCAGCCTGGCAGTCAATGTGGCACAACTGCAGCGGGAGGAGAAGCACAGACGGTGTTTAACCCCAACAGGTCAGCCATCAGCTACAGCAATCAGAGCAATGCGTCTGTCCTCCAGCAGAGGGCGCCTTTACCCGAGCCCAGTGGCGGAAGGCCAGCACCAGTGGGACCAGCCTTGGCTCCAGTTTAGCCAGAGCCGCCAGGTGATTGGTGGTCAGGCAGGCCACGTCGTTCCCTGCGGTCACCTTGCAGAGCAGGCCGCTGCGGAAAAACCCAGGTTTAACGGGGGAAAAGCCATAAATAACCAAGAGGATTATAATTGATTTAATCACTGAATCACAAAGTTACTTTAGGAGCACAGAGATGGGATGCGTGCACGGCCAGATAAGTCATCCTATAAAAAATGCTATTTGTTAACGGCGGATGAGATGAAAGTAGTCACCTGCAAACCTCACGACAGAACACGGCAGGAACTTTGGCATGGAAGTCTGACTCCACCTCAGAGAACTCAGCTGCAGGAGGGACAGAAGGACATTTATTCTGCTGCCGTATTAAAAGAAACATCAGAACCAAACCAGAAAACATGAGACCAGTCACAGCAGACAAAACAGCTCAATTTAACACCCAAAATACCACTTACAACTGTTCTTCAGGACCTCCAGGACTTGAATTAGGACTTCAGGTTGTGTCATCTGAGCAGACGAAAGCACAGCGGAGGTGAAGGCCAAAGCTGGAAGACCAAAGCTTCCTCCACAGCTCTCACAGAAGCAGACTTACCGAGGGGGGGTGGCTGATGTCTATGTTGATGTCGCTGGTTTTGAAGGCAAACTGAGTGAGAGTTGAGCCATAGAGTCGCAGCGAGCAAGCTTCACACAGAAGACAACATCCGCTGTGAAAACTCTGCCTCTGAATGCGAGGGTGATGATGACCACCATCTCTTTGATATTAGGCTACAGGCCGAGCACGCGAGCCAACCTGGGAGGTGTCGTCGGATGATCTCCTCCATCCTCATGACCACAGCCTTCCGGACCTCCAGGTCTTCCTGGGAGATGCCGTTCTGCCTGGCTGTTCTTTGGATGGAGGCGTCCAAGGCCCTCAGGTGGGCAGCAGAGGCAGGTGGCAACGCCCGCAGCTCGTTCTCCTCCTGCTTTTCCTGATACACAAGTACACACAATCAGAAAAGGAGCAGAATTCTAACGGGAGAGAAGCTAAAATCCCCCAACCGTGATGTTTTTCTTGTGTCTCTTCTCCTTGATGTGCTTGTGTGCTCCTTGGATGTTCTCGATGTGCACAGAACAGAGCTTGCATAAATACTGGTAGTTTGGATACTCGGGGGACTGCTGCAACAAACACAGAATGGAAAGATGATGTGACTTCTGATGCTAAAGCGCTACGCCCCGCGTAGAGCTTGAGCTGCTTTCGCTACCTTTAACAGTCGGTGGATGTAATCTCTGTAGAGACGCTCCTCCGCCTGTCGCAGACCCAGCTGTTGCTCCGTTATGGAACCTTCTTCCACCATGGGCTTCTCCTCCGCCCCCTCTTCAACAGACCCACACACCAGTGGGCCATATTTCAACCCTGCAGACAGAGAAACAACACCATTTAGCCAAGTTAAAGCCAGCCACCCCCACCCCCCACCCCCCCGAGGCCTTTCTCAGTCACACCTGGGACGACGGGAGAGCTGGACTCTCTGTTGGTCGAGGGGCTGCTGTCGGTAGAGTAAGACCCCTGAGAATCAGGAGCTTCTGTAACCTGCTGCTGATGTGAACTGGCAGCTTTTCCTTTGCCGCTCTCCCCAAAATTTGTCCTTCCAGTCAGCCGGGTAAGCCTGGAGGTGCGTCCTCTCATCTTTCCTGGCCCGCTGCTCCCTGTGTTGTGTTCTTCCTTCACAGCGTTGAGATTTCCCTGTCGCCTGGCTGTGGCTGTGGCGTCCTCTCTCTGCGTGGGAGCATCTTTGCTTGACTTGGACGACGGTTTGGTTCCTCTGGGCTGGGACAATTTGCCTAATTTTGCAGGACTTTTGGACTCGTCCATCCCTCTGGTCCTATTCTTCTTGTGCCTAGTAAAGTCAACACCACAATAAGGAGGACCAGCGAGCAGGTCACCTCAAGTCTGTCAAACAGAGGTTAAAAAATCATCCATTATTCCAGATAACAATACACACTTTTTATTTTAGAATAAAATAAACAAACAAGGAACCCACACATTAAAACGTAACTACTTTACATTAGCAGCAGATAATGCAAGCTGAGATCTCTGCGTGCAACTGGACCTGTTCAGGTTTTCCTTGAAGACGTTTCACCTCCTCTCCAGAAGGCTTCTTCAGTTCTGAGCTCGCTGGAGGCAGAGCTTGAGGTCACCTGAGGGTCATTGTCTGCTGGGTCACATGGTGACCCATGGTTTTCTGAAACTCCAGACAGGTAGGGGAAAGAAATGCTAGATAGATGTTTATTTCCCTCCTCTTCTTTGCTGGGGTCCTGCTTTTTGGAGCTCCTTGTGAAGGCCCAGTCTGGGTAACCACATGTTCTGAGCGCTGTTTGAAGATGTTCCTGTTGGTTCTTCTTCCCTCGGGTTGTGGCGGGTACTTCTTTGGCCCTATGTTGTAGGGTTTTGATCACACCTACCTGGTGTTCCAGTGGGTGGTGTGAGTCAGGTAGGAGGTACTGATCTGTGTGTGAAGGTTTTCTGTAGACCTCGATGCTGAGGTTTCTGTCCTCTCCGATAATAACTGCACAGTCCAAGAAGGCCAGACTGTCTCCTTTAACGTCTTTTCTGGTGAATTTGAGGTAATCATCTGTATTGTTGAGGTGGGTTGAGAACGCTTCCAGTTCTTTGGTTTGAATCTCGACCCAGGTGTCGTGCTTGGGACGGTTCCTGTGAAGGATGACAGGGCTCTTTTTCAACCTCCTCCATGCAGAGATTGGCAACTATGGGAACGAGTTTAGAACTGAAGAAGCCTTCTGGAGAGGAGGCGAAACGTCTTCATGGAAACCCTAAACAGGTCCAGTAGCGCACAGAGATCTAACCTTGGATAACTATGACCTGGATGAATGAGAACCTACACAGACGACAGCAACAGATTGAGCTTTTCAAAACAACCTGTTTCCCACATATATATCACACTTAAAAAGAAAATCGCCGCTTAATTTAAACAAAAAGTTACGATGGAAGCGCTCGTCGTTGTTTCAGTTTGGAGGAAAACGAAACTGATCTAAGCACTTCCACACAACACTTAGCTTTGGCACAACTTCAACATCTCGCACTTAAGACACCACCGATTGGAAGAAACGCTCACCATTAAAAGCAACGTGTGTTTTTCCCCTGATGAAGAAAGAAGGCGATGATTTCCCGTCACAGGACAGCAGAGTCCGAACAAATGTTGGCGGTGTTGACCGGTCGAGCTAGCAAACGGAAATAAATAATAGTGGCACAGTTGCCACAAAGAAGCCAGTCAATAAAAGCGGGAAAAGGCCATTTCAACACCGCCAAACACGGACCTAATTAAGTTGGAACCAAAAATACGAACTGGTAAAGTGGCTTAGTTGTGTCTGTGATGCTACTTCAAATAACATTTTCCAAATCCGACGGCCCTGGTCAAAACAGCACCGACTGACGCCATGTTAATATTCTGCCCCGTTGCATTGTGGGTGAGATAGAAGGGGCGTGTTTTCTGTTGTGTTCAATGTCACTCGGAAAGTTTTCTTTCCCAATATATGCCCGAATATTGACTGAACATTCATTCCAAGTATTAAACAAAAGGGTTTTTTTCGCAGGCTGACAAACATGTTAGTCATTAAAGTTACAATGTGTTTTTTCTCCTTTTACTGGCATTAACAGCTTAGTTTGAGTGTTGGAAGTGTACCACTACAGTATAGAAGATTGTTCACTTCCTTGCAGTCGGTGAAATCACTTCCGATGTGGGCGTGGCCATGGGTCGATATTTTCCGGAGTTTGTCGAAGTTTGTCGGCTGCAGCTGCCGCTGGTGTTGCTGCTGCTGCTGCGTTGGCACTTTGTGTAACGATGCTTCCTGGGGTGCTCGCCGTACTCCTGACTTTGTTTAGTCTCGCCGAGAGTAAAGATAAAGACTTTTACACTTTTAAAGTTGTTAACAGCCGCGGCAAATTAGTATCCCTGGAAAAGTACCGAGGTTCGGTAAGTCCGGGTATCATTGTCCGAGGTGGTGACCTCTGCATGTCAGTCGGCTGCATGAATGAATGCTGCATGTTTTATTCTTTCCTTCTCCTCCTCATTTCCTCTGTAGATGTAATAACACACTCCGACTGTGGGCTCTAGCCCACTCGGGGTGACCCTCCTCACTCCTGTTAGCCTACGTGGCAAGAAGCCTGTAGGGATTCTGCAGAGATTTCCTTCAAACAAGGTATGGATCTGTAAAATAACCGTCTTCACATTTTATATGATGCGTCAACATGAGAATATTCAGTGAGAACAGTTATCATCCAGGCCAGCATCTTCCTCTTTGCTTTGCGGAAACATAAAAACTGCTTTGATAAAACCGACTCTTTTTCGGTCACACACACAACTAAAAAACAGCAGATCCCACGCACTGACCCATATTAACCCCTTTAACAAGCCTCGGTGTTCCTCTTCTGTGCCTCCTTCTCTTGTGAAGCTGCATGAAGCCTTTGACCAGGTGTGTTTTGACCGACGTAGTTCTACCTGCTGCTGCTTCGACGGCTCGTTGATGCTAACAGAATGGGGTGGTTTTGTAAATTTCTGGCTTTTAAACGTCTGTCTGTGGCTTCAGGTGTCTCTGGTGGTGAACGTGGCCAGCGAGTGTGGTTTCACCGAGGAACACTACAAGGACCTGCAGCAGCTGCAGCGCGACTTCGGGCCTTACCACTTCAACGTGCTGGCGTTCCCCTGCAACCAGTTTGGCCAGCAGGAGCCCGGCAGCGACAAGGACATCGACAGCTTCGTCCGACGGGTCTACGGCGTCTCCTTCCCCCTGTTCAGTAAAATTGCCGTTGTTGGAACAGGAGCCAACAATGTGTACAAGTACCTGGTCGGTAAGTTTGGAGGAGATGCATTCTGTCCAGAAACGGAGCAGAAAGCTTTTAGACCCTTTCACATTGGGACATTTTGTTATGTTGTACATACATTACATGCTGAAATGAGAAAAAAAAAGAATAATTATAGAATAAGTAAGAAAAACTGTCCACTATCCATGTGTCTAACAGCCGCCGTATTACACTGACTTTTATTGCTTGTTTCGGCAGAGGCGTCAGGTAAAGAACCCGACTGGAACTTCTGGAAGTACCTCATTGACGTGAACGGCAGAGTGGTGGACGCCTGGGGCCCAAAGGTTTCTGTCAAAGAAGTCCGGCCTAAAATTGCAGGACTGGTGCGACAGATAATCTTGAAGAAGAAAGAAGAGCTGTGACCCCATCGCAGAAGCCCTCATAGTGTTCTGCAACAGTTTGTGTTTCACTTTTTTAGGTTTTTTTTAAGTATAAATCAATGATCTTCTAACGAGTCAGAATTTCACATCCGATATCCATCATGTGAATTTCAGAATAAACCAGAAATGGTGTGAAACTTTGCTAATGGGATTTATTTATTAATTAATTTATTTACATTTTGCACACAGGATGTCCTCTGGAAGGCAAATGTTGGCTTTAAAAACTTTTTTCAGTAAGATAAAATTAAAGACACGCCCTTTTTTCCCCAGCTATTTTCAGTAATTGCACATCACGTCATCAATCAGCTTCGTTATTTCTTTAATTACTCATCAATTAACATTGTTCTCATTAACTTTCAAAGTTGCAGCTCAGCCAGAAACTTCTCGATCTCTCCGCACATTGGATTTTGGTTCCGTTCCTGGATCCTCTCCAGAATCCGGAGGCTGGTGCTCCGGTAGACGGAGTTCACCGGGATCACGGCCGCCCTCATGTAATATTCTGTGGACTGGCAGCTCTTTCTTTGAACCACGTTTGCGTACTTGGCGTAGTAGCAGTAAAGCATCTGCGCCTGCTCGGGGTCCAGCTCGCTCTCCAGAAGTCCGTCGTATATCTCGTCCGCCTCATCTCGGCGCTTCAGGTGTCCGTAAACGTTGGCCAGAGCGATTTTAGTCTTCAGCGAGGAATGTGGGTAGAGAGAGATGACCTCCCTGCAGAGGGCGATGGCCCTGGACGTCAGGCTGGGCTCCAGGCGGAGGTGCTTGTCCAGCAGGATCTTCTTGCTGTAGCAGTCAGCAGCACACTTCTTTGCGTAGCGGTCCTCCGGGTGTCTTTCCAGGACCTCCTCGGCCAAGTCGATGGCCTCGTCGTACGACACGAACATCCGGTAGAGCCTCAGGATGGGTTTGAAGCCGCTGTAGCTGCTGACGGGCTTCTTCAGAAGCCTTCTGGCCAGCTCACGAACCTCCTCTTGGATTTGTTTCCTGTTCCGGGCACACACCTCAACACAAAGAGCCGCCAGGTACAAGTTCTCCGGATCGTGTTTCGAGGCAATTTTCATTTTTTCAAAGGCGCTGTCCATCATGGCTGGGTTGCTGTGGCTGAACGCACTGAGCAGCACCAGAACGTGGCTGCTGTGCCACTCCACCTGGTCCGGCTGCATCCTGATGGCTCTCTGGAAACACTCCACAGCCAGCAGCTTCTGCTCTGGACCAAACTTCATCAGGGTCCAGGCCTTTTCGGCGTAGATGTCCGGGTGCAGTTCCTCCTGTGATGGAGACGGATGTTCCTCAGTAAGGGCATCCACCTTGGCCAGATAAGCCTGGCTCTCTGTGTCTTCACCCTGCAGGTGGTGCAGCCAAGCCCGGTTCCCATAGTTCACCGCCAACCACGGACCCGTGTCTGAGACGGAGTTCCTAATCTGTCTGAACGTCTCTGCAGATTTGTTGAAGAAACTTCTTGCTTCATCGGTGAAGCCCAGCCGATGGTGGATGTAGCCCTGCAGGTTGTAGATGTGCCCCAGCCAGCTGTGTCCCTCCTCAGTCCCAATGTCCTCCAGCTTCTCCCTGAGCTGGAGGAGCTTGGAGACGCTGTCGTCCAGGTCCCAAGTGAAGTGACACTGGAGGGCTTCCAGTCTGGACTCCATCGCTGACTGACTGGAGCAGGAACGACCCGCAGATAAGAAATATGAAGCGATTAGGAAGCAAATGTGGTCACATTTAACAGGCTAACAGAATCGATCGCAGATGCAGGTAAACTGGCCGCGTCACCCAGCTGCTGGTTTCAAATGGAGTCGCTGTCTTCTGCTCCGTTATCTGCTGCTGCTCTGGGCGCAGCATCATAAAGTGGGTCATGTTCAACGTCTGCAGGTTGTAAATGGCCTTGTGGGGTTGAGGGCTCATTGGACTTTTACCCACCTGCAGACGTCATCCGGCCAGGTCACAGCTCAGAACACATGTAGCTCTGGAATCTCTTAATATACAAAAACTTCAAAATTATGCTGTCCGTCTGTCTGCCTGTAAAAAGCTCATCGACATACCATTAACTAACGAAGGTTTAAAAATGATTACATACACAATTTGGCATGACTTGAAAACATTTTTTTATATAATCTTTTTTAAATAAAACGTAATGGTGTGTGGCTTCAAGTGATATTAAAATCATCTCCCGATTAGAACACAGTCTTGAATCAGTGACTCCAGCCACAGAACAATCAAAAAACAGAAAATGTAAAAATAGATTACTGTGAAAGACTAGCGTTGATCTCAGAACCAGAAAAATGGAAAAACATACTTAGATCACGAAAAATATGTCCGAAAAAACTTAAATTGGATTGTTTTATTTGATTTTCTCATTCCAATCAAACCTGCCAGTAGGTGGCGGTAATGAGCACGTGCATTGGTTGTCAAACGCCAATGGAATCAAAAGAAGACAAATTGATGACGTTGATATTATGCGACAGAACTCGTAATAGTTTTCTTGCTGTCAAAAGAAAAAACAAAATTAAAGATTTACTGGCAAGTGTGTGAGTTTGTCTATTGATCCTAAATGAGTTGTGTTAAATCAGAAGCAGTCCTCAACATTTGTGTACAAAGAGTCGTCTATTTCTTATTATTACTTTAAACTTGCCGATTAGCTCACCTGCTGACCCGTGTTGTGCTTCGTGTTTTCAGAAAACGATGTGACAGCCGGTCGGGCTTTGGTGGTGACATGGAGCTGTAAACAAATGCCCCAAGACCCGAAGAAAGGCAGGCGAAGGGTCTGAGCTCTTGGTCATGTACGGGATGGAGAACTGGACCCCCAATCCCCGGGCTAAGCCGTTCATCCCCCGCCAACAGAGGAGCTTGTACCTCACCTGGAAATACAAACTTACCAACAAGAGAACGATCCGCCGGTTCTGTCAGGTACAGCCAGAGGGAATAGACGAAGAACACTGCAAATCATCCAGACAGTAGAATTGTTCAAATTGCAGAATATTGACTGTAATTCCTTCCTGAACAGGCCGGCGCAGTGTTGTTTCTGGTGGTGACGGTGATTGTCAACATTAAACTCATCTTGGACACAAGACTGGCTGCTAACGAAGATGCTGCAGCTCAAGAATATGGTGAGACCTCTTCCTGCCCCCTGTGGTCCACCACTGTCAGAGTTTTGCAGATTTTGAAAGGAGTTTTTCATGTCACAGATATTCTGTGTGCTGACTTTTGATTGTATCTAATAGAAAGAGTTGAACCTCAGTTTTGTGCTCCTACAGAGGACTCGATGCCAAACGTGGACACGCCACACAGACCAGCTAACGGGCGCAAAGTTCTGGACATCGAGGTGTACTCCAGCCGCTCCAAAGTCTACGTGGCAGTCGACGGCACCACGGCGAGTTTAAATAATTACTACAGCTTAGCTCGCTGTTGTAGTTGTCCCACATTTGGCAACATTAACTTTCCAAAATCACCAGCTTTGATCAGTCAGTCTGAATACAGCAATGAAGCAGTAAACGGGGCCACATTTGTTTGGTGGAAAAGAGGGTTGTTTTTCCTCTTAAATGTGGAGTAAAGTGCGTTTGTGTGTGCTGCCCTGCAGGTGTTGGAGGACGACATGCGAGAACAGGGCAGAGGAATCCACGTGATCGTTCTCAACCAGGCAACGGTGAGCTTTTCCTAGTCATTTGTCTGCCTCATCATTCCCTCCATGTCTGGCCGTGTCCATCAGCCTCCACCTGTTTTCATTACTACAGAGAGTGTTTGTGTTCAAGCACTGATGTGGAATCATTAAAGGACATAAAGATCCGCTGGTTGACATCTGACACCTGTCGTCTGTGTTGTGCATCTGTCAGGGTCACGTGATGGCCAAGAGGATCTTCGACACCTACTCCCCTCATGAGGATGAAGCTATGATCCTCTTCCTCAACATGGTGACTCGTGGTCGAGTGCTCATCTTCACCATCAAGGTCGGCTGCTGTTCTTTCATGTTCTGCTTCTTGTGCGGATCTTTTATTTTTTTTCCTCCCTGCAGGATGAGGGCACGTTCCACCTGAAAGAGGCTGCCAGGAACCTGCTGAAGAGCCTGGGCAGCCAAGTGTCCCTCAACCTCAGCTGGAGGGACATGTGGACGCTGGTGGTGAAGAAAGGAGGTAGAGGAGCAAGGCTGCTCTTTTACGTTAGAGAGACGGTAGAAACAAATCTAAACATGTCGACTCATCAGCTTAGATATTCGTGTTTCTCACCTAAAATAACACAGATTTGCTGGTAAAAGAATAAATATGACATGAGAGAAAATGATGCTCACTGCAAAATGAAGACATCAGCCCCGTTATACGAAACAACAGCGCCCCCTGCTGGCAACAGCTAACAAACCCAGATTCGTTGTCATGACTTTAATTTCTGTTAATTAATGTCAAATCAGGCTGGACTGAAGCAACAAACAGATACTTATGCATGGGATGTGTGGTCCAAACGCATCTTTGTCGATGTCAATGTGTGTGTTTGTGGCGTTCAGGTCAGATTTATGGAGAGAAGTACTCAAAATCTGCAGCTATGTCTACATGGGGCGACCCGGTCCTGCTGAAGACTGAGGTGCAGCTCACCGCCTCTGAAGGTCAGCCGCCGCTCCAGAAGCCAACCAGAACGGATCTTTGGGCCGTCTCATTTGCTGATGTGTGGTGCTGATCCGCCCCACAGAGGCAGAGTGCCACTGGGCCGACACCGAGCTGAACCGGCGGAGGAAGATCTTCTGCAGCAAAGTGGAAGGATAC
Organism: Arothron firmamentum; assembly: GCA_016586285.1. Lineage (NCBI taxonomy): Eukaryota > Metazoa > Chordata > Actinopteri > Tetraodontiformes > Tetraodontidae > Arothron > Arothron firmamentum. The sequence continues at coordinate 36,056 of BJFM01002463.1, forward strand.
GGCAGCATCTGCAGCTGCAAAGACCCAGCGCCCATCGAATTCAACCCAGAGCCCGTAAGAACCCGCAGATTAACCTCTCTTTTAGCAGCTCCACCCGTTCTCTTCCCTCCGTTGATAAGATTAACCAGGTTAAACGTTAATATAACCTTAAAATCTGCATTAGCGCTCAAGTTTGTGTCCAACAGCAGAGTTTTTCTTCTGCAGCTGCTGGTCAATAACGTCATCAATGTTCCAGTAGCTGTTATAGCAGGAAACAGACCCAACTATCTGTACAGGTGAGAGCTGGTGATCAGCACACGCACGCACACACGCACACACACACACACACACACACACACACACACACACACACACACACACCTATACACCTGACAGAAGCCTCCTTTTTCAGGTGGATTCTGCAGGAAAAGCTCTGGAAATGAAAGGTTGTTGTTGTGTTTCCTTCTCAGGATGCTCCGCTCTCTGCTGTCTGCTCACGGGGTCAACCCTCAGATGATCACCGTCTTCATTGATGGATATTACGAGGTCTCCCAGCGCGGTGATGCCGTTCTCCACCTTTGTGTGTGTGTGCTGGAAAATGAGCCGTGTCTCCTTGTGTCGGCCTCTCAGGAGCCCATGGACGTTGTGGAGCTGTTTGGACTCAAGGGGATTCAGCACACGCCCATCAGCATCAAGAACGCCAGAGTGTCCCAGGTAAAACCCTCCAGGCTGCTGCCTCGTACCTGAACGTGTGGAATGAGGCTGAAACCCGAGAGCAGCTGGGTTGATGCTGGACTGAAGCCTGAATGACTGACTTGTGCTGCTGCCGTCTCTCCTCTTCATCGCAGCACTACAAAGCCAGTCTGACCGCAACCTTCAACCTTCACCCGGTGGGTCGCTCGCGCTGCCTCCTCTGTCCTCTGTGATGCTCGCCCTCCTGTGATAACTATCAGTTTTAACCTCTCGTTGTGCCAAACGTGCTCTCAAATGCTTGATTCTCTTCAGGATGCCAAATTTGCCATTGTGCTGGAGGAGGACCTGGATATCTCCATCGACTTCTTCAGGTACATCAGCACCGCTGAAGACAAGTCGGTCATTTTTAAATGTTAGATGGCAACACAGATGTTATAGTTAGATCTGTTTAGGTTGAAGGTGAGGTTAGAAAAACAACAATCTCTGAATCAGCAAAATGGAAACGCTCTGAAACTTCAACAATTAAACCAAAGAGCAACACTTTGCTCCAGTCAGTTGTTGGATGTAGAATAGAATTTAAAAAAATAAAAATAAAGTAACATTTGGCTTTGATTTTTATTGAAATGTGAAGTTCTTTCATGACCCTGGACGCCGTACCGTTACGCACCGCCAGGGGTCGGTGTCCCCCATGCTGAGGCTTTTCTTTGTGGCTCAGGCAGGTTTTGTTCCTGAGGATGAGCCTCAAAGCTGAGCTGGATCCTCTGAGACACTGAAACCAGCTGCACAAAGGTCTCATTTCCTCCATTCATGACTCTGTTTGACTGTTTTCTGCAGCTTTCTGAGTCAGACCGTCCACCTGTTGGATGAAGATGAGAGCCTTTACTGCATCTCAGCCTGGAACGACCAGGTGAGCCTGCCCGTCATCCCGGACATCCCAGACACTAGTGTTTAGAGTCCCCTGAAGAACAGAAGGAATGAAAGTGTGTCACCTCCACAGTGAGCAGGAATTCATCCTTGTTGGGTGGGTGTGGGTGTGTGTTGCGTAATTCTGAGTGTTTCTCTGTCGCTTCGTGCTGTTGGGAACAATAGAGTGTGTTATCAGTTTTCTATTGACTCGGGGGTGTAACACAACATGTCCCACATGAGCGCGGACACAACAGCCGGGTCGGTCCGGTTGCACCGTCCCCATGACGCAGCGGCCCAGCCGGTGTTTGCTTTCCCCGCCTGCCTCCACCAGCAGCCTGCAGGCGGAGCGGACGTGGGCTCACATGACGGACGGCGCGGCTGTCGTCCTGCAGGGTTACGAGCACACGGCCGAGGACCCGGCCCTCCTCTACCGGGTGGAGAGCATGCCCGGCCTGGGGTGGCTGCTGAAGAGGAGCCTCTACAAGGACGAGCTGGAGCCAAAGTGGCCGACGCCCGAAAAGGTTGGACAGATTTTACAGACTGTTTTCTGTGTTTTTCCTGATATTTGGTGTGTGAGGGAGAGCATCCAGGCAGATTCTTCTGACTGGATTCCAGCCCTGTATAACCAACCTGATGGCAGCTACACCCAAGTCTCTCCTTTGTCTGAAATGTCACGTTGTTCCCAGCACGACCCGGTTGGCTCCCATAGCTCCTGGTCATGTGCTCATGTTCCCGCCGAGGCCGCGTTAGCCGTCTCCTCTCTCTCGGATGGAATTCCCGGGAATGCTAAAGCCAGTTAGCAGTTAGCACGCTCACTCTCTGCTCCAGCTCCTGCCCGGCAGGTTAAGTGTGTGGTTGGTGTGTGTTGCAGCTGTGGGACTGGGACATGTGGATGAGGATGCCCGAGCAGAGGAAAGGTCGCGAGTGCGTCATCCCCGACGTGTCCCGCTCCTACCACTTCGGCATCATCGGCCTCAACATGAACGGCTACTTCCACGTGAGCAAAAAAGGCCTTTGGAGGACAAAGCTGACGCAGATCCAGATGCAGACGTTCTTCATGTCTGCAGCAGATTAACCAGGATGGTTTTCATGACAAGATGTCGTATTTTCTTCTTGTAGGAGGTTTATTTTAAGAAACACAAGTTCAACACGGTTCCCAACGTTCAGCTGAGGAATGTGAACAGGTGTGTGTGTGTGTGTGTGTGTGTGTGTGTGTGTGTGTGTTGTTTTTAAATATGATTGAAACTGATGTTCTGATGCTGGTTCTTTACAGCCTAAAGCAGGATTCTTATGAAGTGGAGATCCAGAACCTGCTGAGGTGAGATGGACAGAAGGTGCTCAACCTCTGCTTCCTGGAAATGATGTCACTGTGCACTCTGTGTGTGTGTGTGTGTGTGTGTGTGTGTGTGTGTGTGTGATGCCTCAGAGAAGCAGAGGTGCTGGATCACACCAAGGACCCGTGTGAGGACTCCTTTTTGCCAGAAGCTGAGGGGAGGACCTACGTCATGTTCATTAAGATGGACACAGAGACGGACACGTCCACCTGGACGGAGCTCGCCAAGGTACCAGTGACGGTGGGGGTGCTGCGCTGGTCCAGAGATGTGCCCCCCCACCCGTCCTGCTGGTGCTCACTCTGCCTCCCCTCTGGTCCCCTCAGTGTCTCCACGTCTGGGACCTGGACGTGCGGGGCTACCACCGAGGCCTGTGGCGGCTCTTCAGGAGGAGGAACCACCTGCTGGTGGTGGCCGTGCCCGTCTCCCCCTACTCGTGAGTCCACTTTGGGTCCTCGGCTGTGACCTTGCTGCTGAAGCTGATGTCCTCCCGTCTCTGACTATAGTGTGAGGAAACCGGCTGGAGTCAGTCCCATCCGCCTGGAGCCTCCGCCCAAAGAGGAAGGAGCGCCGGTGGAGCAGATGTGAAGCCGCGCCGCTCCACCTGGGACCCTCCTGGGAAGTCCAGACGTGCCGATGTCTCAGCAAAAAGGGGCGAAGCCCGCTTCATGCGTCAGGCTTGCTGTTTCCATGACAACGTTAGCTGGGGTTAAAGCTGCGTCTTTCAACGTCCAGCTCCATCCACCCGTCCCGTTTGGTTTCAACTCCTCTATTTATTTTTCTTCTGTCCCTCGAGGCGAATGAGTTTCTAGAGTTTCCTAGTTCTGAAATGTCAGCCTGTGGACATGCAGACATATTTTTGGATGGACATTTCAAGGACCTGTGGGTTGGAGACGCTGCTGTGGGCTCTCAGAACCTCCACACGGGCCGAAGCTCTGATTCAGCTGCTGCTCCCTTCAGACTCCCACGGCTCTCCGTCCTTCAGCGTGAGCAGCTTCCTCCTCCTCCTCCTCATGCACGCTCACGTGCTCTGGCCGCACGCACGAGCAGATCTTTTGCGTCTTTGACCTTGTAGCTCTGCCCTGGTTTGAGCAGCGATTCAGTTTTATGAATCCCGTCTTTTGAACGTGGCGTTCCGATGTCATGTGACCGTGACCGCGTTACTTCGGTGTGCTAACATTTTAAACGCTTCTTCTTCTTCTTCTTCTCCTTCTTCTCCTTCTTCTTCTCTTGGTCTTGGCCAGAGCTCCCGACACTCCCCTCTGACCCCAGCGGGACCGGACCCGTCCGGCTCCGCTCCGTCCAGCTTCTCAGGAGCAGCTGGAGCAGAGCCCAGCTGAGCCGCTCCTGCTTTAGCAGCTAGCCCACGTTAGCCGTTATGTCTCACACTGACTGACGGGGGGACCTTGTCTCGTTGGGACCTTTGTGTCCTCCTTACCTGCTGAGGCTAACCAGCCTGCGGCTAACGGTGTTTAGCATCTGGGACTGGTTCTGCTTCAGAGAGCAACACTGGATGCTGTTGATGCATTTCTACAGAATCAGGCTGCGGGCGGAGCTCCGGTTCTGATGGAACCACTCAGACCTCCACACGTCGCATCATCACTGTTCTTCTGTTGTTTATACGCCGCCTGCGCAGATCGGTTAGAGATTTGGAACAAACCCGGAGGCGAGGCTCTCGTTCCTGAGAGCCGGCTCCTGTCGCTGGCGCTGCTGGTGGAACCAGGTCCGTGGGCAGCCGTCCAGCCTGTCCTGGCTGGATTCTTGTCCCGTTTGTGTCCCCACAGTCTCAGTCTGGGTTGAAGGAGATGGTTGCTTGTTTTGTTGTTGTTTTTAACGCTGTGTTTGTGACTGACGCCATGTTTTTCATGGTCTGGATTAAAGATTTTTTTAAAAGTGAAGATTCCTCTCCTGTTTTCTCTCTGAAAGAGGTTTGGTGTTGGTGTCCATCTCAGTGACCGGGGATGCAAATCCTGGCTCTGTGGTGGATTTCTGTGGTGAGCTGAGGACAAATGTGGGTTTTTTTGCCCTTTCAGCTCTGGACAAGAATCAATGAAGCAAAAATTATCCCACTTCTCAGCTTCTGTGCAATAGAAACATTGGCTTTATTCCACACTTTTCTGCTTGTGCGTTTCCCAAATGTGTATCTCCAAATATCTCAAGTGCAGAGATTTATGACTGCAGGTAAAGGTCACAGGGAAGTGTGTCCATTCAGGGCTGCTGTAGACGTGCACGTCCACGGCCACGTACAGACCAATTTCCGGTTCTTCATCAGCTTCCCAAACGCTCCATTTTTGTGTCGGTGAAAGCGAAGCTGCTGTGTTCATCCAGCTGTGACTGCAGCTGCATCATCTGTCTCCTCACATCTGAGCTAATTCAGATGGAAACAGTGATCGCGTGTTAGACAATAACCAACCGGCCCGGAGCTCCAACACGCCAGCCACAGCCCATGCCTCAGAACCCGGCCTGTCAATCACAACTCACTGATTCAAATCGTGTGTGTGTGTGTGTGTGTGTGTGTGTGTGTGTGTGTGTGTGTGTGTGTGTGTGTGTGTGTGTGTGTTGGAGTGAAAACTGAGCTCAGCTTTGCAGACAGATTTAACTGTAAACATCACTCGTGTTTACAATTTTTATTTTTGTCTAAATCTCAACTAACATTCTCAATTAAAACCACAATTAAACCTTTTGACTGGTGTGTGTTTTTTTATATTCTGTTGTTCATATTGTTGCTACTGATTTAAATGTTAGATTAATGACGTCATGTAGTAAAAATTAAAAACCAACTTTTTGGTCGCAGGATGGAGAGAGTCACCAGGGCTCTGTGTGACTTCAGAAATGGAATATATAACTTTAAACTCATAATTTATAAAAGTTGCTTCTGAAAGGTTGATTGTTTTGATTTTGTTTATCGAAACGCAAGCAGTCATGTGACACGGAAGTGCTCACGAGTGTAGTTCGAGCTACCATAAACATAATTTAGTGGTGGATTGATTGTTAACGTTTGAAAAAAACAACAACAACACTTAAATCAACGGAATAAATTGTTTGGCATCATTCTGACAGTGAGGTAAAGGAAAATAACCGAATTCGTAGCTGAACAGTCACTTACGAAGCTAGCTTTAGCATTAGCATCGGCGACCGGCAAAGATGGCGTCCGAGGCCGAGATCAATCAACTTCCGTCCGGGTTGGGACAAACGGAAATACGCTGCACCCGAACCGGTACCACCAACCCAGAAGTGTCTAATATAAGTGGATCATGCAGCAGTTATCTCAGGCGACTTTACGGGCTTTACGAGCCCACTGGAGAAGCTTCGGGTCCGTTTGGTGCTTCCGTCCCGGTAAGAGACACATTTGTTGGACTACTGATCCTGTTAAAGCAGAATTCTGTCTTCAGGACTCTGCAGTGTTGGATTATAAACTGCTCCTGTCTGCAGAAATGGCTTTGCATGTGTTTTATGGAGTTTTGCATCTACTTTACATAATACTCAAATATAAAGAAAAAAAAATCAGTGTTGTTGTGACGACAACGTGTGAATATCTGATTTTACCTTTAGCGCCTTTGCATTCCAACGTTTTAATTCCAGTTTGTGTTTCTGCTCTTTTTGGTCTGTTTGATGAACTGAGACCTCAGCGGGTGCAGAAAGGTTTTGTTCAGGGAGATGTTTTATTAGCAAATTGCAAACATTTACAGTGATTATTTCGCCCACGTCAGCGTGAATTTGTACCCCAGATACTCATTTTCCTGGAGAAATTAGAAAGCAACTATAAAACTATGAGTAACCTTGAAGAAGGCGGGTGAGGGTGGGCGTCTTTGCTGATGGAGCTTCAGCTGATTCTCTTGTCCAGGTGACAGTACAGGTACATGGACACAGTCATGGCGGTAATCTGAGGACACAACATGCAGATCTGAGCCGCTGCGACCCACCTCACGTCAACCGAGTCCTCAAAGATGTTACGATTTGCCTCCAAACGAGTTCAACATTCAAACAAAACCCGTCGTTTTACCTCCAAGACTCCAATTCCTGCTGCAATTCCTCCCACAATGTTGGCGTGTTCTTTAAGGATCTCCAGGATTTGTTCAAAGCAACCCTGAGGATGAAAGCTCTCCAGTTATAAACCTCCCGACCCCTGACCCTTCTTCACCTGTCGCGTCTCCTCACCTGCACCTTGCTCCGCTGTGCCTCGCCGGGCCTGCAGGGGGAGCTGTTTGTCCAGCAGCAGCTCGGTGGCAGATTACCTTCGTTCTGCTCCTCAAACCTGGAGCCCACAAAGTCGGTGTAGTTGGTGAAACCACAGCACTTGAGCTGGAAGAAGCAGGAGCAGCCGTCAGCATTCCATCTATCCATCCAGCATCCTGCAGCCTTTCAGAAAAAGGATCTTCTTCTCATCCATCCAAGCCCTGGAGCTCCATATGCAGGTTTCTGGATGTCATTACCTTCATAATATAACCGTTCTTCTTCCTGTCACCTTACCTGGTACCTGGAGCAGCTTTTAGGTTCTAATTGACCGTCTCTGGTCTGTATTTGTTAGTGGGTGTGTGAAGTATCTGCTACTGCACCTCCGTCATGGTGGTGTTCCAGATCTTGGTGACCACCGGGTCGCTGCCGTAGTCTTTCTGCAGAGCAGGGGTGGCCCAGGCTCTGAGGATCCCCTCAGCCTGAGGAACACACACCACACCTGGGTCAAGCCTAAACACCACGTTCTTCTGCTCTGAGCTCATGGACCTCCAGCGGACCTCCACCTGCTCAGTTACTCCAGAAGATCTGGATCCAAACCACTGACATGAAAGGATTTAAAACAGCCTTTGTAGCGTGCAAAGACCATCCAAGCACCATGGATGGAGTCTTTTGTTTGGAGAACATTCTTTCTTCAGCAGGTTCTCTCTGGTTCTTCCCTCCCTCCCCTGTGTTTTTTTAATTATGATTAATAATCCTATCGCGTACAGTCTCACAAAGAGCCATGATGAGACCAGCGAGCAGCTCTGTGTGTGTGTGTGTGTGTGTGTGTGTGTGTGTGTGTGTGTGTGTGTGTGTGCGTGTGTGTGTGTGTGTGAGTGAGATGCCCGGGGGGGGATGCTGGGAAGCACGCCACAATTAAAAGTGCCCCCCAAGAAGCCGAGAGCACGGCTGAGATCAGAGAGGGTTATTACCAGCTGGCTAATTCATCACTGTCACTCGGGGCCTGAGCCTCTCCACATGCCGTTAAACACACACACACACACACACACACACACACACACACACACACACAGGTGCGTGTGTGCGGGACAGGAAGGACAAAGGCTGCAGTGACCCAACAGGGAGGCGATGACGCCTCCATCAGTGGAGGTAAAACCGTAGAGGAGCAGCGGCCGTTATTGATCTGGCTGTTTACAGTGTTTGTTGTCAGACGCGGCAGAAACAGCACACACACACACACACACACACACACACACACACACACACACACACGCTTATATCTGAGCTGGTGACGGCAGGAAGGCGGGCCCAAACCTGGCCGACGCCAGATTCTCTACTAAATTCCATGTTGATGCTTCTTTGCCTGAAGGGTGGTGTAATTCATTGAGTGCCCCCCCCCTCCACCCTCCCCACACCCCCGCAGGCTCCCCTCCCCCGCCCTCTCATAACGCCCGCTGGAATTGCTTATTAAATCCGCGTTATTCCGGCCTGGCGAAGGTTACGGGCTCGCCCTCGGACGAGCTGTGGGCGGCGGCAAAACACACTCTTTATTTACCGTCCTGTTACTGCCCACTCTGTGTGTGTGTGTGTGTGTGTGTGTGTGTGTGTGTGTGTGTGTGAGAGTGTGGAATCTTTCCTCGTTTAAGCTGCAGCTCAGCCTCTAAAAACGTGCAGGTGGAGTTTGCGTGAGCGTCAGATCATCTGACGGAGCTGCTGAACAATATTCCTCTCAGTCCTGGTTGGTTCCTGTTGGGAAGGTGTCGATAGGTGTGTGTGTGTGTGTGTGTGTGTGTGTGTGTGTGTGTGTGGAGGGGGCTCACGTGTGTAAATAGACTGTTTTGCATATAAAATGCTTCAGCTTGAGTATTCCAGACTAATAAATTGTGCAGCTTCGGCGGCCTCAGGCCGTCCCAGAGTCATTAAGCCGGGAATGAAGTGATGCGCTGATTCAATGATGGTCGCCGCGGCGATGGCGAATTTACATGGAGATAAAGTGGAGAGGGTGGCGGTGAGGTGAGGGGGCAATGACGGACAAAAGAGACAGAAGAAGAGGGGGAGGAGGAGGAGGAGGAGGAGGAGGAGGAACTTACGAATGAAGAGTAGGCCAGCGCCACCACCGCCGCCGCCACTTCAGCCACGAAGATGATGAGGAGGATGGAGAAGAACTGCAGGGAGGAGGAGGAGAAGGACCTCAGAGGGCGGAGCTCTGCAGGTCTCAAAGCGAGCTGACACACCCACCGCCAGCAGCAGACACTTGCTCTCCTTGTGGGCGCCGCAGCATCCCAGCAGCCCCAGCAGCAGCAGCACCGCCCCCACGGCGATGCAGAAGAAGCCCACGTTGACGAACTGCGCCCCCTCCCTGGAGAAGGGCCCCAGCAGCTGGAGGAAGGAGCCGCCGTCCACGCTCACCCAGATCCCCATGGCGAGCAGCGCCAGGCCGCCCAGCTGCGGGAGGCGGAGCCAGAGAGGACAGATCAAAGCAAACAGTCGGGACTGGACCGGATCTGGATCTGACGGGGGGTCAGGGGTTTGGAGATGGGGGAGT
>BJFM01002466.1:0-12377 GCA_016586285.1 Arothron firmamentum
ATATATATAAATTAGCTTTTTCTTTTTTTGCAACTAACTCGTAAAATCAGTTTTCTAAAATGCACTTTGTAGACATGACCAGTAGAGGGTGCTGTTTGAGAGAGAGAGAGGAGATCAGATATTTTTCAGGTATTCACACGGAACCTTCACCTCCACCTGTGCTCTGTGAGTGGAACAAGGAGAAGAATTAGATTGTTTGGGTTAGAAGTTAAAGGTCACCATTAATAGCAAAGGTAGTTTTGGCTTCGTGGGTAAGTTGGAGCTTCCTGGCAGCAGTACAAATATTAAACATTTATTGGTGTAAGGAGTTCATTATTCAAACCCCTCCAATGGTCAAACTTGAGTTTTTATTCATACCTATCAAAACAAAGTAAACTGTTACGTTTGAGAAGAAGAAACTAAATATTTTGTTCCAAGGCAGACACAGAAGCTGTGTTTTCCTCTCGCTTGTCCTGATCAGGTGACTCTGAGGAAAAAACATAACCTGTATGCACCCTGGCGGGTGTGCTGCTCTTTTAGTAACCTATGACCTCTCTGTGCACTGTTATTTTTTTTTAAAGCCCAGTCACACTAAACCTCTCCTTCGATTTTTGATACAATAAATGTATAGTATAGTATGTATAGTATATAGCATGTTTTCTTACAGGTCGTATAACCATTACTTTCAAGTAACCAGCATTGCAATATATTACATCTGAAAAAAAACATCTGCTGCAACTTGAAAAACTGAATTGAATATCAAACACACAAAACCAGTCTGTTATTACTGTTTTTAAGGCATCCATTCACTCTTGGAACAATCTGTTATCACCACTTTCTAAATGGGTTACTTTTTATAACAAGTAGTGATAACAGATTAAAAATAAGAAATGGCTAAAAGAGAAAAAATCTGTTTCTTTTAATTATTTCACTTCCAAATTCTAAACAATTCCTGTTGCAGCACGATGAGACTAACTCTATTTATTGCAAAGAAGGAGCATACCCAATGTAAGAACATACCCAATCTTTACACAGCTTCAATAGTTCTAGAAAAAGCAGACTACATTGATGTTTGACGTGAATAATATGCAGTTATTCTGCTTCCTTGCTTTAGTTTAAAGAAGCAGTTGTATTCAGGATTGTGCATTTGGACCAAAACCAAATTACCGAATCCTTCAGCCCTTCTGTGTATTCACTTTTCTGTTGTGTTCTCATACTAGAAGCTTCAGATCAAATCATGGAATTAGCATGGTTGGTCGCCAAACAGCCGGTGCCTTTATGTTTTTAACCTCCAGCCCATGTGTATGCTGTTTGTTTTCATTCTTAGCAATGCTGAAACGTTGATCACTTGATGTTGTCCAAGCAGATTTGTTTGCCCATAGTGTGATTCTGAAGATTTGCTGACGTGCTGTGGAGAATCGGTGCTCAAATCCTGAAAGTGAATAAATACGAGTCGTACTGACTAATAAGACTTACAGAAGAGTGTTCATCCATCCACTGTTGGTGCAAATTAATCATTTAAATGCTTAATTACTATATAAAATACCACAAAATCAGAGGTTCCCCTCAGTATTTCTTTGAATACACTCAATTCTAAAATAATATGAGGTCTTTCTGACTGGTTTGCCTGTTTCACCACTGAAACCAGTGATGGGTGACAGATGTTGAACCAAGCCCCGAGCCAATGTGTTTTCGTTTAGTGCATCTTAATTTTTATTTATTTATTTATTTATTTATTTATTTGGTTCAAATTCTCCTTACATGTCACTAAGCACATTAGTGCTTTGATAAATCATGGAAAACCAATGCTGTATGAATTAACCAGTCAGAGAAGAATGCAGGGGCCACCAGGGCTAATCCGGCTCAGAATTATTATGTTATTATTGTACTTTCCTCCTCAGTTCAATACTATAAGCAACCGGTAAAAGAAAGGCCACAACTTTAATGATCTTAAAATAATTTATTGTTTTGCCAATTTTAGGTCTTTGCAATCCGTGCTCTTTGTTGTTGCTGGATAAAGGCAAGTTTACAGTGTACAGATACTGGGAAAATCACTAGTACTGCTTCAAACTGCCTTTTTTTGTTATTGTGTCCCTTTCTTTTTGCAGGAAGACGTAAAATATGTATCCTACATTTTTCTTAAATCGCATATACGCAAGATGTCACACAATTGTAGGGGAAAGCAAAAAACGAACAAAAAAAAATCATGAATCCTGCCAGAATTTAAGATCTGAAGCTTGACTGTCTCGGGATTGAAACTCTTAGAAATGAAATTACACACTCGTATCAATTATCAAACTCAATTTGTAACTAAACAGGCTTGTGACGCACAAAACTTTTTTTTATAGCGTTTAAAAGATAGCCTCTCCGCTTCATTATGTGCTTCCACATTGACCCCGCCCATTTATGCAAATATGTGTGACGTTGACGGAAGTGGGCGCTGCGTCTCTTTCTTCCGACAAATATTTCTTTAAAGGCGTATTTAAAGCTCTGGGTCCAGTTCCAGAAGCAGAGGACAACCTATGCAACAAAAGCTGCAGACTCTCCGACAGCTCAGCGGACATAGACGCGGAGCTGGCTGCCGACACGACCCGGCGAGGTGAGCTCGGTGTCCGGTTATCACAGGGGACGGATTAAACATTTTCTTGTTGCTGTTTGTGGGGCTCAGACAGGCGGAATAACAGCATCTCAGGTTGCTGCTGCAGAGAGGAGGAGGAGGTGGAGGTGGAGGTGGAGGTGGTGGAGGAGGAGGAGGAAGGGAACATTTACAGTAGTTTCTCCGGCCTCTATCAAAAACAAATCCGGAGGAGAGTCTGGAGGTACAGACAGCCTCAGAGGGGCATGCATAATTAGGTTGCTGTAATTCAAATGTTTTATAATTAGTATTCCTGAGTGTTGTTTCGATGTAAGGCAGAGCGCTTAAACCAGCCGCTCCTGGCTTCAGGTTTCAGACTGAGGACTGTACTATGAGTACAATTCAATTAGAAAGATCACTACAATCATCAAACATACTCTCCTGGCTCCACGGCAGTTTGAAACTAAAGAAAACATACCTTGTTTTGTAACTGACACTTTGCTTTGTGATGCACCTGAAACTTAATTTCAGAGTAAACAAAGGCTTTTTTGGATGGGCTATTCCCACGACCATGCCATATCCTAATAAATAAGCAAATAAATAAATAAATAAATAATAAAAAAAAAAATGCTAGCTCTATTATTGTTCTGCATTTCTTTGCTTTTAATGATAAATTGAATATTGGAACATTGAAGTTCTTTCCACAATTCATCAGCACATCATTTGCCAGGCAGTTATTTACCGTAATATGATGTATGATGCATTAGTTTGTTAGAGTGATGTTAGATTTATCATCAACAAAAATGTTTAAATTGTCTTTAATGAAACCTTTGTCAGTATGCAACTATTTTACGCTATCTAACTTTCACATATCTTTGCTTATTCATACATTTGGTCATTTTATGGTCACCTCTTTAGGTCTATCTGACAGATTTTGTTGTTGCCGGTGTGTGTGCTCTGATCTATTGTCAGTGTAGCAGTGAATAAGTGGATATGCATGTGCGAGTGAGCGTGCTGTGATGTGTGTTAACTCTTTATTTTTGTTGTGTACCCAGGTACGACTGCAGAGAGTACGATTGCAGCCTGGACCAGACAACTTCTCAGTGACCTGTATGAAGCTTTTAGGGCCTTCTGGTAAGACAGAAACAACTACGATTTTGAGGGTAAACTTTGACACAAGTGACTTGTGTTATATCCAGCAGCAAAACCGAAGTGAGCGGAACAAAATGTAAAGACCTGAGTTCACGTGCATTCCTGCGCTTCTTCCTGATAAATCTCTGCGTCAGCTTCTTGCTTTTCGCCACTGATGCTGCTCTTCAGCTGAACTGAAAGCCTCCCAGTTCCTCTTGATGAAATGTATGCTGACGATCAGCTGGCCCTGAGTCAGCATTCAGGTTCTTACCACACAGTCAGGCACTGCAAATGTTGGCTGACAACTCTGGTTATGCCAGATCATCGAACACACCCAGACTCTCAACTGAAAGTTGCACAGGTGTTCGGCAAAAAGAACAATCGTCTTCAAATTCATTAAAACCTCCAACTTTGTATGGATTGTGTTTTCATAAATGGCAGTGAATACAGAGAATATTTGATTGTGATGTTCTGAATTCCACCGGGTCTGTTATTTTAATGTTTCCTTCATACCACTTTTGCGTAAAACAAAAATTAGGATGCTCTGAAGAGATTTTAGACACACTCCAAACCAGCTCAGAGGCGTGACCCAAGTCAAAACTGTAGACTTCTGACAGGGATTCGTCTCATGTCAGCAGCCGTAGGTGTTTCAGTTTAAACCGGCTGTTAAAGTTGACGTATGAAACAGTTGTTTTCCTTTGGCGAACTGTGGATATCAGGTAACAATGTTGTGTTTAGCAAGAGATGCCAGTAAAGAGAAAAGAAACACTTTGCAGAACTAATAATATAACGCCCAGGTAACTCCAGAATTCTGTGGGTTTGTGCTAACAATGCCAGTCACCAACCATCAACTCTAACTAACCACCACTTATTGGAATCCTAAGGTTGTTTTCTTTATTTCCTCCACAATCTTGATATTTGTGCAGCTATTAAGAGGTTTTCATAAAATTGGAGACCAAGAACAACGTTTAAAAGTTACACAGGGTGTATTTGGCAGCAGCTTTTAATACTGTCACAAGATCTTGGGCGGCAGACGATGGCAAACACTGAGCCAGGAAGAGACTCCTACTGGGTGCTCAGAAGATAACAAGGCTATAGCACAATACAAGGCCACCTCACCCCCCCTGGACTTGTCCATTCATTCCGGAATCAAAGATTTATTCATAATTGCCACTGCTGTTGCTAAGGAGAAAAACAGCTTTCTTAAATGTAGCTAAGACAATATTGCAGATAAAGGCTACTTTCAAATGTGAGCTGGAGGCTAAACTCGCTGCCTGCGAGTGCAGCCTTTCTCACTTGTTTGTCAGGGAGATGAAAACATCACTGAGCACAAATGTATTTTTTTTTTTTTCCCACCTGTGTTCTGAAAAGGACTCATAAAGTCCAGAGGCCTTGCGAGCCTCGGCGAGTGATGTTCGCTCTAGCTAAAGTGACACATTCAAGGTCTGCCGAGTCATTTTCTCTGCTGATTAGGATTGCAACAAGTTGAGATCCTTTAGTGTCCACAGAGACGAGTTTTAAAAACTGGTTTTGCACTGCAGTTTTCACTGATTAAAATATTTAATAGATAGCTGAATGACTGCACGGGATATCTCAGAGGGAGTTTCGCTGCAAATGTTACACCTTTGTTGCCTCGTGGAGTGAAGCACAATGCAAACCTGTTCCTTTTTGTCCTTTATATAAATTCCCAATTGCCTGTTGTTGTTATAGTTGTATTATGTTTAATCTGTGTGACATGTTTTCACTCCAAAACACCGTTTGTTTTTTTAATTACTTACCAAGAGTTTATAACAAAAGTCTTGTTGTGACGCGCCAAATGTCTTGCCAGGTTGGCCCGAACGTTCAGCATTCATTCAACAACAACGGTACAATAGTGATGAACAAACACTGTTTTCATTTTCCTTTTCACCATTTAAATTGATACGTGTGTACAGTTTTTAGCTTTAGAGATACCCTCTTGTTAGCCCCCATAACAACAGGATGCATGTGTAAAGTAAATAGATCCAGTTCAAGCGCTTGGCTTATCAGCATCGTGCATGCTTGCGTGTATTTCAGCGCTGCAGTGGAATATTCCATCAGACAGGGTGTGGGTGGGGCTTAAAGGGTGTTCTTTTTTTTTTTTAAGATGTGTATGAACACGTCTGTGCGGGCGGTTAAAGAGTTTCCTAATGCCTGCCCCGTTTGTTAGCTAACCTTTCTGGTTGCATGTTTTTTGGGTTGTTTTTTTCTGCAGACTTGTGGTGTAATGATTCAGGTTGGTTACTGTGGTCCGGTAAACACCAAATTAAATATAAATGCATGAAAATCTTTTTTTTTTTTTTTTTTTTTAACCCCCCTCAGGAGGCTGTAAAGAGGATGAATATGGTCCTCATTCCCCTGTCAGGGGGTTCATTCATGTGGGAGTCTTGGGTGGCAGATAAAGCTTTCAGAAGAGGTGGCGAGTTGCAGCTGTGGGTTTGAGCGTCTCAGGCTGATGCACAGCCGGTAACGTGACTCTGGTTTAGAAGTAGGCCAAGGCTGCTTGTCAGTAGCTTGTCGAAACCTCCTGACCTGCAGGAGACGATGCAGGTTTCTGCAGTTTGCTGTCTGTCTGTTCATACAGTGACACCGCCTCAACAAAACACTTTTCTTTGAGGAAAAGATTCATGTATCACATTTCAAGTTAACTGTCGGCCCGGGACCAGTTGGGAATGGAACTTTCACGCAGATGTGCTTTAATTGTCTCCAGTTGTCTGTGAGTGATCCCAAAAGGAACCATAAACTGTTTTGACAAAACTTGTTTGGGTTTGAATGCTAACTTTAAAAATGGTCAGTTTTAACAATTTTTAATTAATTTTTTAATTAATGCTCTGACTACAGGTACTTGGTGCGCTAACTAGCGCACCTATTAGCCAGCTGTGCTAAAAATAAACAGCTTGTCTAGGCTATTGCTGGCTGCAAAGCTAACTGACCCAGCAGATCCTCCCCTGGTGTGTAACACTCACTAATGATTGAGTGGAGAGTTTTGCACGGCAGCCATTGACCCCTTTTGAATGTCATCACTAGCTGTAATGAGAATGAAAATGAACGACTGTCAGACGTCATAAGAGGTTGTACCCTGGTCTGCACTGCGTAATGCTGAAGGATTTGCCATTTTATTGATCTGATCTGAGTTCAATGAAATAAACACATTATAATCCACAACATAGAATAGTGCCAAGATAAGTGGAATAACACGAAAGGATGCACGCTTCTACTTTGACGCTCATTGCACCTGAAAGTCTCCGCATTTCAGCGAGAGAAAAATATGTCCACATTCATCAGCCACAGCGGCTTAATGTCTTCTCAGCGACTCAGATTAAAGATTAATTTAGAGCCTATTTAACCCAGGAGGATAAAACTGAGTGTCAGAAGTCCTCACAAATGCCGTGTAAAGATATGTGAGCAGCAGGTATATTACGTCATCTTTATACCAGACCTTGTAGTTTGTTAAGCCCTGTGCTGTGACTGCAGGATTTGTCATTGACGCCAGTGCACGTTGACACACATGTGCCCCCACCACCCTTGGACTCTCTGCACTGCAGTGGCACTGCAGAATCGTACACACACATACAGTCTATTTGGTGTTTACCTCTGTCCACCCCTCCTGCTTATCTCCACCATCTGCCTCCCAATGCTAGGAATATGCTTACGTTTTCATGGGAATATCACCAGCAGCATTGGAATCTTGTGGTGTGTGTGTTTGTGTGTGTGTGTGTGTGTGTGTGTGTGTGTGGGCGTGTGTGTGGGCGTGTGTGTGCGCACATGTGTTTGTTGTCCCAAGTAAAATATGAAACATCTGCCAGTCACACCGAGAGCTCAGCATTAAACTTTGAAACCAAATCTCTTGTGTGACAGCAAAGGTTTGTGAGTTTAACACGCATCACATGTACAAGATTCCAAAGGGGCATTATTGTATTTTTAATATTTTTCTGGGTTAGTTATAGCATCTTATGCTGTAAACATGATGGGAGAAGCATTAGTCACACAGCAGATGGTTATGCACACCAGTTTTAATGAGCCACAGAAACTCTCATTTAAAGACATTCTTTGTTTCACTGTTTTGTTTTTTTTTTACTTAACTTTGATTTCTTTTTTTCCCGTTTGGCTGTTTGTGCCGTTTATTGATGTGAACCTGAATCTTTTGTTTTGAAGATTTAAATGCACCTTCAATATGCCACAAATCCCCTTAAATCAAGTTAAAAAACTGCTCAGCCTTTTTTCATCAAGCCCATCTTGAAAAAGTGCAGCTTTCCCAGGAAAGGAAAAGGCTTGTCTCTTTTCATTCAGCGTCCATCACCGTGTGAACTTGATCCTGAGGTCCCTGATCTATATTCATCCTGGGTCAGTGCCGTTGTGTGTTGTGTGCGGTGTTCACATGCTCTGCTGGTATGTGACACTAAAACTCATATCCCGATGCAAGGTGACAGAATTGTGATGGTGTTTGGGAGTCAGAGGACGCTCAGACATTCCAATAATAGAGTTACGGAGAATCAGACGTTCAGAAGAGGTCCTGTGAAACCTGCTCGAAGCATCCACACAGTTGTTCAACTCCTGTTTGCTTTAGAGGCAGGAAAAAAAGCAAATATGTGATTATAATTGAATGAATTAACAATCGCATGTTGGCTGAATAATCAGCAGCTCAAAGTCCACTGCTTTTGTGTGCATGTGCTTGTGTTTTAGTCTCCAGTTGCCGTTGGTTTTAGCACGACCGTTAACAATCATCTTTAAATCTATAAAACTTTGAGTTGCTATTTTAATCATTATTTGTGCACTCCTCCAATTGAGTCTTTTTCCTTATTCTCTTGTTTGATGCGATGGTGTTTTGCCATTGTTGCGCCACTCTGCATGCCTTCAATTGCCCATTTGATGAACTTTATTTTTTTTAATTGAATTAATATGGACTAATTAACCACTAATGCTGTTCTAAGGCTTTAAAATGTAGTTATGGAAACTTGCCACATAGTGTGCTTTCTCTGATGGGTGTTTTCTGTTTATATTCACCCTATAGGAAAGAAGTGACAGTAGTTCCATGGCTTAAATGTGGCTTTTCATTAACACCAACAACTAAATGATGGGTTTGTTGTGTCTGCATCTTGGTTTCAGTTCTGGTTTTGGTGGACACACTGCCACCTTCTGGGCCGAAATACAAATGAATGTTGTTTTTCCACCCTCATGCTCCCTTTAAAAAGAGATTTTATTGCTCTCTAATGATTGACAATCAGGCTTGAAAAGACAGAACACGGATTTTTGTGTTACTTGTAAGAGAGGCGTGGAGAGGTAGAGGAATGGAGGTGGAATGAGGAAGACTGAGCCTGCCCCAGTCTTTTCTCAGGTAATCTGGCCAGGCTAAGAATAAACACTCTCTAAAATAGACCAAGGTGTAAAGAGCACGTCTTCACAGAGCCCAGGAGGCTTCATGCGTATGGAAAGGAAAACAGCCTGTCCTTCTCTCTTTTTTCTGTCCATCCTCACTCTTTGTTCCTGTTTGTGTTGATACCCAGGAAAGCCCGGCTCGTGTTCACGTGTCTCTGTATGACCACACACAGCTCGGTCAGGACCTAAATCCTCCTGCAGACTGATGGTTGAGTCCGAACCTTTTATGCTGCTGTTTGATTTGAGCTGAACTGGAGGTGTCGCGTTTGAGGACTGTGCGTGCGTAGACCTGCAGAGGGGCTGTTATGTAACGTGCTGCAGTGTGTGAGGTCAGGTGATGAGTGTGTATAAAATATTCAGGACCGTCTTGAGTGCATTGCGAATCTTAATGGGGAGAGTGCTGAAAATGGAGAGGAGGGATGAAAACCAGGCTGGAGATATTTTTGACCTTGTCACTCCTTTATGTTCCACTGCTTCATCCTTTCCTCCTCCCACCGTCCACCTGCTCCTCTAATCTTGTTTTCGTCCCTTGGTGGATGTCTCCCATCCCATTCCATCTCTCTTTATAGTCATTTTTCTTTCCAAATCTCCCTCCAAGACGCCTCATGTGGGTGTTAGCACGGTTACATTAGCGTTTACTTCACGTGGCTTGTACTACTGCGTATGACAAAACGTTCCGTCTCCACGGGTTATAATCCGGCGGCACACTGCGCTCACACACTTTATTAACTGTGGGAAATGGCACTGAACATCCATGCGGTTGGATTTTAGTTTTTTTCTGTCTCTCTCAGAGCAGTGAGGTTTTTACTTCAAAGTCTTCAGGATTCCTCTTTGCTTTCTGGCATCTGCAGGCCGCTCGGCACGACAGTCAGGCTTTAGTCACATTTTTTGGCTTCTATTGTGTTCAGCTAATTTATATTTCGCTGAATTGTGCACAGGCGGCGCCGTGGTGCAGTGGGTACCATTGTGCTGTTTGCGGTTCAGGGGCCAGAAGTTCTTTGTGGTGTTTTGCATGTTCTCGCAATGCCTGGGTGGGGTTCTCTCCAGGTACTTTGGCTTCCTTCCACAGTCCAATGACATGCAAAGACATGGGGATAGGCAAACTGGCTAATCTAAATTGACCTTAGATCCGTGTGTGTGTGTGTGTGTGTGTGTGTGTGTGTGTGTGTGTGTGTGTGTGTGTGTGGAAGTAGCCTTGGCTGAACTGTTTCAAGCACAAAAGTCTCTTATTTCAGACGGCACATAATAAGTATTTGAGCACTTAAAAAAGCTGACGTGCAGCGTGGATAAGAAACGGAAAAATATCCATAGAAGCCCAATTGTCAGTTGGATTTTCCAGTATTTATGCATATCAGCTCCTCTGAATAGCAGATTTTTGTTTGCCTCTTCTGGTTCTTAGTGCCTCTTTGTTACTTCTGCTAGAAGGTTATGGTTTATTTATCTGTCTGCATCTTTGCTTGGCTCTTAGCAAAGTGACTGAAGAAGTTATCAATGGATTTCAATGTAATTGTTTCTAATGGGACATGGAACAGATGATTAAATGTTGGGAAAGTTCTGGATTGCCGTTTTGGGTGTTAGCCACAGTATGTGGGGAAATGAGTTGCTTGGCGGAGGTGTGCGCTCTGCGAGCGCTTTTCTACTTCTCTTTTGAGTCAGCTGATGTGTTGTGAATGATCGCTCACCTGACACCTACTCACCTTAAATGTGTGACATAATAAATGCAATGACTCTCATGTGAGTTTACGAAAAATAACATCAAAATCTAACGGTCTTTTTTTCTCTCTCTTTCTCCCCTCTTGCTGACCAACTGGACCCCTGTGGGGCTTCTCCATCTGCCTCTCATCACGCCGGTGGCGGTTCTCTACAGATTGATCAGCCAATCGATGGGGATTATCAGAGGAGCTCCACCCAACTGCGCTGCCTGCCCTTCTCCCACCTCCTCCCCGCCCTCTGGCCTCTGTTTTACCCCCACCCAGCCCACCACCCTACCCTCCATACCCAAAATGACTCTGGAACTCACCGAATGGTCTTCTATATGGATTTTTACTGCTTGTAATAGACAGTAAGAAAAGAGAGGGCACAGCCTCAATGACAACAAAGCCATAAAGACACACCCCACACACACACACACACACACACACACACACACACACACACACACACACACACACGTGCGCACGCCACACTCACCGAAAGAAGCAAATGCACATCTTTTCTCTTGGAATGTCCTGTGGAAACTTCTTCCATGCTTTTTGTGGATTCTTCTACACACCTTCTAAGAAAGCCCCCCTTTTTTTTTTTTTAAGAAAGCAGAAGAAAATAACGCGTTCGACGCTGCAGAGCTCGATCTGTCTCAAGGACAAGTGATGGTTAATTGTTTTTCCTCATAGAGCATTTGTAGGCATTTGATTTATTTTTTTTTTCTTCTCATTAAGACCACTTTTGGATTTACCTTACGCGCGGCTAAGCTACAGTCATTTTTGTTTTGTCTGACAATATTTGATAAAGCCAGCAGGGTTTTGAAGATTGTATTCAAGTTTGAGAAAGTCGCTACTATATTTTTTAGTACCTTGATCGTGAAGTAATCGGAAGCAGGGACGCATCTTTGTAGATTCAGGTCAATTGGATTCACCACTTTGTTTAAAGAGGTGCCCTTTTTTCACCACGTGCATGCCCTCCGTCATGCCTCCTCAGAACACAGAGGCTGATGCTATGCAGGTTGGATCTGTGGTAACGGGAGTTAATGGGAAGACCTCCAAGGCATCAGGCTCCGACGAGGAGAAAGGAGGAGCGGGAGGAGAGACGGATGGATTAGGAAAAAGAGAAGGCCGAGGAGGGGAGGAGTCAGCAAGCGAGGGCTCAATCGATGGCATCCCGGTGAAGAGATGGGTGATGCACGGGGCTGTGATGTTCGGTCGGGAGTTCTGTTACGCCATGGAAACGGCCCTGGTCACACCTGTACTACTGCAGATTGGTAAGTCCTGAGACGGTATTTAACCTCTCTCACAAATCATAAAATACAGAAATAAAAGTGTCTGAATTCATCGTTTCATGGTCTGAAGCAACTTCACAAATGGCTGCACTGCTTTCATACTCACAATCAGGCACATGCTAGGATTAAAGACGAGATAAAACAATAAAACTTCTGCTAGTTTCAGTGCTGAAATCATCTTTTTGCAGCACCGTTCTCATTTTCCTGGAATTCGCAGCAGCCTGGTAAGGTAACAGAAACCAGTTCACCTTGTTCTCATGGGCTTTACCGGATCTGCCAGGACATCCACTACCTTAAGTGAGGGCG
>BJFM01002466.1:13521-44781 GCA_016586285.1 Arothron firmamentum
GGGGGGGGGGGGGGGGGGGGGGGGGTACAGCACACATCGTTTTGCCACGGAAGCCATATTTACCCAACACAAACAAAGGATAAGAAAGTTCTACCTTGCAGGGCCTTGTATGGAGAAAACCCAGCGCTTGTTTCTGTCCTGTCGGTTGGGCCCCCAGCAGCAGTCACTCACCCTGCGGCCCCTCCCCAGGAGTCAGGGATACATATATAATCCTTTTTCACCAGTGTCATCATCATCACTCTTTCCGAACCTAAATCACCGTAGGCGTAGTGCATCTTGCCCTGAGTACATGAACACACCATATTTTATTTTCATGTCTGCCTTTCAACTTCGGCTCATGGGAATTTCTTTACTTCTTGTTTTATTTTGCTTCTCACATGATATTCAAAGGTTTGAGGGAGATTTATGACTCGAGAAAGTCCCATAACAACATGACAGGACTCTCTAATCTTTTCTATGGTTGAAAATGACTTGATGTGAAAACCATACAGCTTTGTCTTTGTTTATTCTTAAATAATGAATGAACTTATTTGATCTACACCTGTTTTTTCCCACTGCTGTGATACCCAGAGCAGTCAAGGAGCGAGCGGCCAGCCTTCTCTGGAGACCATCCTGGCTTTTCTTAAAGAGATTACTGTAATCCCAAAGGAAATGTCATCTCATTCCTTCATGATCTGTGGTTTCAGCTGTATGAGTGTTTAGACCTTTAATGTGACCTCTCTGGCTGAACCGCTGGAGAGCAGCTTGATCAACATGACTTATTTAGATTAGTTATTGTTTTAAAAATGCAAAATTTAAATGTTTTTCTAAAAACTAGAAGATCAACCAGATACTGCAGATAAAATAGAACAGCTTAAAATAAAGACAAACACTTCAAATTCCTGGCAACTCTAGGTTTTCACCTCATGCATGTCACTCATGCAGGCCAACAATCTAAGAGTGGGTTTATGTCTGTAACCGCAGGACAAACCAGTGTGAGAACTCTTGAAGTTCTTTTAGCAGTCAGTTTGAGTCAGAAGCACTCCAGAAAAACACTCTGTTTACTTAAGATATTTCACGCTAATCAGTCACAACGTTAAAGGCACTGGCAAGTGATTAAAATGGAACAATCTTTATTCTAGTAAACTTTGGGACCCGTTGTTGTAAATATGGTTAAATATGGTTGCACATTAGGGTTAGGGTTAGTATTCAAGAAATGCTGAGGCAACAGGTCATCTCCAAATTGCCCAGATGCAAATTCAGTTGTGCATGTTGTGGCCAAATGGTGCGTGTCGTGTAACTCTGTAGCGTCCTGCCCACATGAACAGCCAGATCCAGCATGACTGACTCGTAATTTGACTGCATTGACTCGATCAATGTGCTAACATTATTTTATTATTATTTTTTTGTTAGCTCGGTGCTTAACTGAGCACCATTACATTTCTGCACATCCTGCGATGCATGCCATGCAGTCTAATCCACTGAATGATCCTATCATGCTGGCTAGTGGATAACCTTGCAGAGAGAGAGAGAGAGAGAGAACAGGGTGGCTAATCGCTGTAATCTGAGCCACAGCACATTGCAGATAAAGGACAGAGACGGGTAAAATGTTGCATATGATAGTTAG
The DNA here is from genome assembly GCA_016586285.1 of Arothron firmamentum. Classification (NCBI taxonomy): domain Eukaryota; kingdom Metazoa; phylum Chordata; class Actinopteri; order Tetraodontiformes; family Tetraodontidae; genus Arothron; species Arothron firmamentum. Next base: position 15,128 of record BJFM01002466.1, read on the forward strand.
CTTTAAGACTCGGGGTTATATTAAAAACAGAAAGTGGATACAAAGAGGACAAAAACAAGGTTATTGGGAACCCATGTGAGTAAAGTTCCACAGAATTGGCTCACCCTCAATGAAAGACAAAAGATGTTATTTGGGTTTTACAAAAGAAAATTATGACCGTGTGTTAATGGAGGGTATGTGAGGAATGCAGGAGTGTGCCTGCATGCATGCATGCACGTGTGTATTTGTTTGTCAGCACATTGTTCCCACCTCTCTGCCTCTGTGGAGGTATAAAGCCATCACTGAGCTCTCAGGTGATGACAAAGCACAAAGCAGCACCAGGAAAAGCACATATTTTAAAAGATGCAACTAATCAGGATTCTAAAGTGCTTGTGTGACAGAGGAGATTATTTGACAAATTCTGCACGCAAGCAAGGGCTATGAGTAAATAAAGATATTTCAGCAAATATTTGATCTTATCAGCTGCAGTTTTAAAATACTTGCAGGTGATACACTTACAAGTGTCGATTTTCAACGTTTTGAATGAAACTTGGAGAAAATGATGAGGTCAGGAGCTTAAAATCAGAAAGATCAAGATGGCACCCAGGTGCATGCACGGGCCCATAATGCTGCAGATAGCAGCCGGACAGCAGCGCTAATGTTCAGCCTCAGGGTAAATTTACATCAGCTCCCTCTCACTGTGCCTTTGATAGTCAGAATAGGCCGAAAGAAGTTCTTCAAGTTATGACTGTCATAAGGCATTCCCACTGCAGTAGGGGGAGAAAAAGAAGAAAAATTGCTCCTGTAATCTTTGCTACAGGCTAATCACAATGTTTCTCATGCTAAAATAATGAAACAACCCAACTGTAGCAATTATTCACAAAGAAAGTTTAGTAATCCTAGTTAAAAAACACAGTTTACACCATGTTGAGCCACTGAACGCACCAGAGATTGTGTGTTGGTTTTTTTCTTTTAATTACTGACTTGCTTGATTGCTGACATTTTCAGTCACCATCATGGTACTAAAAGGGTGGTCAGTGATGCTGGTTGGAGGTTCCTACATGTAATTTATAACAGCACACATCTCACAGATTAGTTGTATGTCTCCTTATCATTCTCTCCCTCTGTCTGCATCTTTCTCAGTAGGAAGGAGCCACTTTACCGCAGTGATGTTATGTAAGCTGAGTGGAAGCAGCCGTGTACGCGCGTGTGAGTGTGTGTGTGTGTGTGTGTGTGTGTGTGTAGAATTCACACACTATTAATGCTACTTTTTTTTTTTTTTTTTTTTACGAAGATGAGACCAGTTGGTGCCAATGTGCACACCCACTCACACACAGATTCAGCGGATAACATCTGGCCTGTTTTGTGTGCAGTGTGCTGAATCGATGGCTCTAAAAGTGGTTTTTGCTCGTGCACGGTTGGATGCACATTAGCCCTTATCTGTGTAAAGAATGCCTGTAAGGGACGACATTGACCTTCTGTGCAGAAACACACAGGCCTTTAAAAATAATTTTCAGCAACACACACACACACATCAATGCAGACTGGAGGTCAGAGGTCAAGGTCGAGTGTTCATTAAACATATTTGATGTTAAAGTGACGTACAAATATCCAAGGAATCAAACATATGATTAAGTTGTGACACACAGAACCTAGGAGTGCTGCGGCAGCATAGTTCGGTGTCCAGCTGATGACACCAGACTGCCAAAAAATTAAATCGATGCAGAACTATACCGACGGCAATCCACTTCATCGTCTAGGCTCAGCACTTAGCTAATGACTGCGGCGGTGCAGCATGTGTACTCTGTGTCTGCATTTGTCGGTGTGAGCGATGTCTTCGCCCACTCCTGCACTCAAGAACAATGACTCACTCCTCTCTGTCTCTGTGCTTTGAGCTATTCTGCCAGGAGCCTTATTTTGAGTTGCCAAGTTGAGCTAACTGCTAACTTAAGCTTTTTTTAAAAAAATTTGTTGTTATCTAAGCTGTGTCACCATGCTTTTACCTTTACGATGTCTATAAAATCATTATTGTGTGGTTGCTTGTGTGAGATTTTCGCTTGTTTTTAGTCAAGAACACAAAAAGAACATGTGCCTCCAGCCATTAGTCTTGCCAAACCGTAAATCCCCAACTGTAGATGGTTATCAATAATATAAAGTAATGATGTTAATATTTCAGAAATCCATCTGCTGCTTTTTCCGCCTTTTCTCTTCTCAAATGCTGCACCTGACTCATTTCACTTGTTTTGTTTATTCAAAACACCTGCTTCCTCTTTTCCTTTCCTCTGTCTCTCTCCCTCCTTCCTTCCTGCTCACTTTCTCCCGTCGCAACCTCTGCCCCCCACTCTCGCTTTCACACCATTTCTCGGGCTGTTTTTCGGGGGCACTTGTCATTTTTCTTGTCGTTTTCTCACGCCAGCCCAGGATATGAAGGGATTGTTTTTTGTGTTTGGGAGACTGGGAGGGGGGGACGGAGAGGTGAGAGAAAGAGACTGATGTTTGTCGTTAAAACAACTGATTGTTTGATTTCAGTTCAGAGTTTATAGCTGAGGGGAGAAGATATTCGGCTTATTGTGTGAGCGAGAGGAGAAAAAAGAGATGGAAATGAGCGACAACATTGTTACAGTAGCTCTAGGGGAGCTAAAGTGTAAAACACGGAGACAGTCATGCAGGAAGTACTCAGAAGTGCTGATAGGAAACATTAAAAACACATTTTAGCATGTACGACTGCGTCTTTTCATTTCTCAATTGTGGCTGTTAAAGACAATAATAGAAGATTGAAATGGTTAAATATTAGCTTAAGACCCCCCCTTTAACTACAAAGTTGCTAAAAAATTACTCTCACAGGTCTGAAAAAGTATTTTAAAGTAGTTATTGTTTGTCAAGCTAAATTTCCACTTTGTTACCATCCACAGGGGAAAGTGCAGGATGTTTTATCCACCTGTATTATGTATTACATGCATACTGTGCACTTTATTATTTACATTGAGGCTGTTGTAAAATGAATAACAAATCTCAATCACCAAAGTGGAAAATAGAAAGTACGCAAATGTGGTTTTTGTCTTACCGGGTCATGAGGATTTGCTCTTCAATCAAAGGTCACGGCTGTGCTGTAGTGATGTCACCAGCGGTCGCCCCAGGCCTCCACCAGAAAGCTCTTGTCAGTAAATACAGTAAAAGTATGATAAACTGGACATGATGTTTTTGCTTCCAGCAGAACAAAGGGCACTTTGACAGCGTAGAAAGTATTTTTATCCAGGCGTCATGTTGCTTCACTCATACTGTGATTGTTGTTCCTTATTGCTGCATGAAAACAAGGAGAGGGCTGTGTGCAGCTTAGGTATGAGGAGCATTCGTGTGAACAGAGCTGCGTCTTTCAAAGAGGAAACAGAGGCTTCATTTATTTATAAAAGTAGAGTAACAGTAAATAACTGGGGGTCATAGAATAAATGGGCATTACAGAAGTCCTGATGTCTGCTGGTGTCACAGAAAACAATATGGCAAGAAGGTTCCCTGCAGATGGAATGAACATTTTTACTTTTAGTGGGTTTCTGTGTGCAGGTTCGACCTGGAAACACATATACTAACACACACTGACACTCCCAGGCTCTATTTGTGACTGTTGGAAGACAGAGTGGCCATTTATCAACTGCCGTGCAGTGTGTGTGTGTGTGTGCGTGTGTGTACATGTGCGCGCACGCTTTGGTGATAAAGCAGACTGTATATCTATATTTTTCTTTCCCACCATCAGTCACCAGCCTGAAGACAGCTGTCACCTGGATGATATAAGGGTTTTGTGTTGTCTGTTCTCCATAGTCTCCCTTGCTTCCTCTCTGTTCTCTTCTTCTGTTTTCATTTCTCTCTCCCTCCTTTCTGAATTTCTTTGATCTTGATCAGTTCTCACACTCTTTCATTCCGTTTTCCCACTGTCGATCTTCCTCTCCACTTATTTCTTTTTCTCTTTCTGAAATACTTCCTGCGTTTCTGTTCTCTCAGTATTGTTCCATGTGTATGCACGTACATATGCACTGCTGTGTGTGTGTGTGTGTGTGTGTGTGTGTGTGTGTGTGTGTGTGTGTGTGTGTGTGTGTGTGTGTGTGTGTGTGTGTGCTACAGTACTGTGGGAATGTGTATCTTTTATTTTGGTAGGTGAGTTAGTATACATTTATATGTGTGGGAACAGTCCTGTTATTATTTACAAGGTGTTGACTGTGTGTGTGTGTGTGTGTGTGAGGGAACTGTTTACTAGAAACTGATTTCCTGTTTTGATGTTGACAAATCTGCAGACAGACTTCTGTCTGCTGCTCCTTCCCCTCCTTTATGGCGACAGACACTGTTCAAACATGCATTGTTTGTCTGAAGACCACTCATTTTTGCAGGTATATTTATGTACAGTCAAACTGTGTGTGTGTGTTTGTGTGTGTGTGTGTATGCATGTGTTAGAAAGGTCTAAAAACAAAGTCTGTAGAAACCCTGCAACAGGAAGCCCCATGTGAATGACAGCCATATTAGGAACCAGGAAGTCAAGGTGATGGAGTCTGCACTGGGATACCATTCCCAAGACCTGGTTGCCAGGACAACAAGGGTCAAGTTTACGGGCTATTCATGAGAAGTTGCGTATGGGACAATAGGGACAAGGAAGAGAATGACCGCTCGACTTGTTTTTGTAGTTTGTAAAATCAAAAGTCGCTCTGAAGCTTTTCCACAGCTACAGAAGCATCGACAATGATGACTCGTACCAATTAAAAATTAGCCCAGACAATTGGCTTATGTGCTTGCACGCTGTTAGAAGAATTAAAAGAAGGGAGGGGTGGAATCTGTTCTCGGAATTTGAGCTTCGCCTAGAAATAAATCATCAAGGGCAATTTTAATTTAAGATGACTGACTGAAAAAAAATTGCTGTCTTGGAGACTAACTCCATTTATAGTATAGAGATTTGTTTTATTAGTCACTGAACAAAAAAAAATATCAAGCTTAATCTGAAGCTCCCGTGGCTATAACAATAAGAAAAAATAAAAATGTGGGTTGGTTTGGTTTGATTCATTGTTCTCCAATTTTCTGCATTGTTTGCTAATAGGATGTTATTTTGGTTCTTTACTTATTTCGTTGGTGGGCATATTTAAAGATGTGCCACATTTAAAGCCAAGCTGGTGACTCCTCACCTTGTCTTAGTGTGTTAAATCCTGATTTAATAAAAAAAAAGACCATCACTGCTGCAGGGAGGATTTTGCATGACTTCAGCCGCCTGTAAAAACGCTGACAAGACACCAAGAAAAGGCAGAAAACCGCGTAGATCACAGAAAATGTGGATTCAAAATACAGGATGTATAGTGTCAGTCGGCAGGTACGCTGAGTCATGCTCAGGCTGCACTCTCCAACTATGGAACTTTAGTGTTGATTGTCTCATTTAAGCACCAGTATTAGAACGAGGCCTCCAAACTGAATTATTCGAATCTGAATCTCCTCACCAATTCAGATGCTTTTTCTGCTTTTCCATCTCTTTTGTTTTCCAAAGTAATGTGTAGTTATTTAAAGCTATAGACAATAGGACTATCCTGAAATCACTTATGGTAGTATGCATTTGAATCAGGCAGTAAGAGTCTCCAAACTTGTTGACTTGTTTGTCCTCTCAAAGAAACAGTTTGGGAAGATGACCAAATTCTTATTTGGGAGTCAGCTGATAAGTCTTGGTGCCAATGTTGCATTCTGCCTCCTCATCTTTATGTCCTTCCTCTCTGCTCCTCGCTGAAAGCAGTCCAGTCTGCAAAGAATATTTTAGGGACTAAATGTAACAGCTGAGATCTGATCATCTTAATCTGATTGCAGTTAGATTTGTTGTCTCATCTAGTGTTCTGTACAGTACGGTCCACAATTTGCTTTTTAATTCAATTAGAAATTCAAATCTAAAATAGATTCTTCCTGTGGAAACCTCATAAAAGGATGAGTAAACATCAGCTGATCTTGTGTGTGTGATTAAAATGTGTTATACTGAAGTTAATTTTTACCTGATCATTTGAATGAAAGGTGTGTTTGTATGATTAGAAAGGTGTTGTCAGATGGTATTCACAGTGATGGGAAACATAAACCAGGGTGTTGTTTTAAGATTATTCTAATGCAGGAACCTGTCAGGCAACTCCTCACCATGGTTTCCGTCAGTGGAAAATTAGAGTCAGAAAAATATTCCAACAAATAATTAAAGTCACCTAAAGATACTTGACTGTTTAGATCCACTTAATCAAATTATTTGATTGAACCATATTGAGTTATAGTGTCTGACAAGCATTTCTTTTCAAGTTCGTGAGTATAATGAATGCTATTATAGATGGTGCATGAAAATTGATTGCTGATTTCCATACACCATTGATTCTCTGTTATTAGGCTTCTCACAGGATTATTATTATTATTATTATTATTATTATTATTATTATTATTATTATTATTATTATTATTATTATTTTATTATTATTATTTTAGGAAATTCTGTTATGTTATTTACATTTACATTTAAAGCTGTCAAAAAAATAATGCAGATGCAACACAGTGGCCCTCATTTAAGAGCCGTACTTATGGCAGAAAATTGTGCACGGCCATTTTCACGCCAGGCTCGGCATTGATCAAACTGGACTCGAGCGTACCAGCCGCTCAAATCTCACGTCAGGTCTGACATCGTGCACGCAAGTTAGAGTCAGTGTGGATTCACGGTGCAGCACAGCAAAATCTTAAAAAATGTACAAGATAATGATTAAACAAACCTCAGATGGGTCGTTAAGCACAGGCAGTCGCATATTCCGTACAGATTAAAACGTAAACGAATATCATTGAATAAAATAAATATATCTGTTTCTGCGTTTTGCATTCAAATGATAAAATATAATCCGTTTTTTCTTGAGAACTTGATGTTTTGTTTTGTTTTTTGGTTTAATTATTTCTGTTTTTTTCTGGCTTAATTTCTTTCTTTTTGTTTGTTTTTTAAAGCAATCTTGTCCTTTTTGTTAATGTAAATGTTTTCTCTTTTTTCGTTGTAATTGACAAAAAAAAAAAATCTAATAAGTCAGTTATAATTGGTGAACCTGCCACAGAGCAGCTGCGCAGCTTCAACAGTGCGCGCACACGCGTGACCGTGTCAGGGCAGCGACACGTCTGCAACGTTCGTTGCTTTCTCAGGTTTCTCCTCTCCTCTCGCCTCTGAAATACGAATATTTAAGGGCGGAACATGTTAACAACATCGGTTTCAGCCGCGCAGTTATAAAGACCTGCTGAGTCCTACGCTGGGATTAGACTTATACGAAATTTTCATGAATCACACGTTTGGTGCCACGACCCCTGCACGCACATCTGGACACGATTCTACGCGATTGATGAATGAGGGCCCGTAAATCGATTATAAGTACAACTTGCGCCCTCTGGCGGCAACTAGAAAACCGCCAGGATTGTCTCTCTTGCATCTTCCTCCTCTCATCCTAAGCTGTCTCTGTGTGCAGGTCTTCCAGAACAGTACCACAGCCTGACGTGGTTCCTCAGTCCCGTCCTTGGTCTCATATTCACCCCTCTGATCGGTTCAGCCAGCGATCGCTGCACTCTGCGATGGGGCAGGAGGAGACCCTTCATCCTGGCCCTCTGTGTGGGAACACTGATGGGAGTGGCTTTGTTTCTCAATGGATCGCTGATAGGCAAGTCTTATTTGATATTCTATAAGGACACAAGTAATTGGCCTAAACATATACGTTTACACGCACACACACAAACACACTTTTTTTACCTAGATATATTTTTCAAGAACTAATAAAGTGCAATTATTATTTGTATTAGTATGAATCTCTATCCTTGAGTGCTGCTCTGAGACTCATGTTGTGACCCATATTACATAATTCAACTGTCAGTCCAAGGTCATATTTATCCATTGCCATCAAACGAATTGATCACTGGTCGATCGCCCCTCCCCAGTATTGATCTCTTGGGTGGCTAGTGGCATATATGCAGTGGTATTTTCATTGATCCCATCTTCATTTACGCATTCATATAGGTGACAGTCATGTGAGGGGTGTAGCCAGAAAAAAGTCAATCTTACGTTGGTTAACGAGATTTTTAACTTTACAGTAGCCACTGATTCAGAACTCACAAACCTTTCTTTTTTTCAGACTTCACTAATTTTTATTCACTGGAACTTTGGAGAAGCTGCTTTCAAGCTATAGTATCCACACACTAAATTTAAGTCCAGGGTCAGCTGTGTTTCTACTGAGCCATTTCCTACCTGCAGCTGCATGCTAACGCCATATTTGATGCAGGTTGTTCATTGAGACCCTGTCCTGATCACCTAATCATAGAATAATATTCATCAGTGATGGTATAAATGGTATCACTGATACAAAATTGTTTGACATTTTCCACTTCCTTCTGGGCCCTTCCTGGAAATCCCAAAACGTAGGTTCAGGCTAGGGCTCTTTGTTACTTTACCAAGTCATCAATTTTCGATCAGCAGATTCTGTTGAGTACATAATTGTCCATTCATTCTTTTGCAGGCAGGCCACCACTGTGTGCGTGTGTGTGTGTGTGTGTGTGTGTGTGTGCGTGCGTGTGTGTGTGTGTGTGTGCTAACATGGGAACACAGAAACAGCCAGTTCACAGGGAAATGCTTCCTGTTTGCCTCCCTCTTTCCACCAATCACAGTTCACTTCCTGTCTGTCTGTCTGAGTAGCGAGTAGCATTGACTCATTGTCAGATTTACACATTCACACACTTTGCTCTTTCTTCCACAACCATTTGTTTCCTCGATGCTATTAGTTGTACTTTTGTGGGTCATGCCGTGTCACACTGTATGCGATATCACTCTTTCTCTGTCTCACACACTCACACACAAGCTTTCCCATGGTGCCGTTGTGTTGTCATCATTTACCACTCTGCCTGTCTTGGGCCCTGCTGGGCAGCTCCAGGGGACACTTGGTTCAGAGATACAACATGACACACATCATGTAAAGCATCATGGGTAATGTGCAGTGAGACATATGTTCAGCTGTGTTACTTAACTATGAGCTATTGATGACATATTGAACATATACAGTTACATCAGTGTAATAATTCCAGATGATTAGCGATGTGGGATTATATTGCCAATGACATCACATACACACTTGTATACTGTATGTACGCTGTATATACCTGAACTTGAATATTGTGGTTTTTATTGTTTTTAAATTTCTAACTTCGACAAACCACCAAATCCCACTGGGGACATTTTCACATTACACAGAAACGTGTGCAGTGGGAATGATCGGCGCTCAAAATATTCTCACTGAATTCATAGTCATACTTTTGACTGTCAGGTCTGTCCATGGGCGACCAGCCGGGGAAACAGCCAATAGGAATTGTTCTTAGCGTGCTGGGTGTGGTGGTGTTGGACTTCTGCGCAGACGCATCAGAGGGACCCATAAGAGCGTACCTGCTTGATGTGGCCGACACAGAAGAACAGGACATGGCTCTGAACATCCATGCTGCCTCAGCAGGTATAGTTCTACTTTGAAACATGTCCAGGTTCTGCAGGATTTCAGAAGCGAGGGTGTTTTTCCTTCATAAAGACTGTTGATATGCAGGTCTTGGAGGCGCTGTTGGTTATGCACTCGGAGGTTTGGACTGGACGGACACCTTCCTCAGAACAGCGTTCCAGTCTCAGGAGCAAATCCTGTTCTTCTTTGCTGCGGTTCTCTTCTCTATCTCTGTGATTCTGCACCTCCTCAGCATTGAAGAGGAGCAGTACTTACCCCAGAATGACAGGATAGAACAAGTACGGCAGCGTCAATTTAAAACACTTGGGGCTTTTTTTTTGTTTTAGTTACGTAATGATCATGTTACTCTTTAATCAGGACAGTCCAGGTCGCACCAACCCACCACCATCCACCAGTGGACGAACTGGGCTTCTTGCACCTAAGCTAGAATTGATTGGGGAGGATGACACGATGGAGACTTATGACCTCTATGATCCATATGGTGATGACCAGTCAGACCGTGGAGATATGGACTTCCTGGAGGTGGATCTTGTGAGAAGTATGTATAGTATTATTATGTAGTAGTATTACCGTGTCATTCTGTCTTTTCTCTTTTTGTGTAATCTTAAAAGTGTCCCCTCTCATGTTTTTTTTTTTTTTAGGTAAAAGTGATAGCGTTCTCGCCATGGCAGACGCCACTCTAGATCATCTGGAGCACGATGCGCTGTTCCTGTGCCACCTAGAGCCTTCCATCTTCGCTGAACGCCTCTCCCCCTATCACGGTTCTCCCCCCGGGGTCTCCTCCTTCAACCTAAACCACACCTGTCCACCGGCGCACGCTGGGCACATCAGACGCAGCAGCAGCACAGGAAGCAGTGACCTCCTACAAATGAGAAACCACCAGACCAACGCGCCCAGCTCCAGAGTTTCCCGGCTCTCGGCTTTCCTGAAGGAAATGGAGAGCGACGACGGCCAAGAGGCTCTTCTGAACAACCAGGTTAACGAACAGCTGAGGCTGAACGGGCAGCTGATGAATGACGACGGGCTCGGTGCTGCTAGGCTGAGTTCGAAGGGACAGGCGCATCGTGCTGGAATGGTCAAAGGTCAGTGCGCTCGCTTTAGCCTTTACAGTATAATGCCACGTTCGGTTTCCTTACCTGTCCTCTTCCATTCCAGCTGCCAGCACAGGGGCCCCCATCCGGCATTCACGCCACCGTCACACCTTCTACCGCCAGCCTTCCTGCACTTTCTCCTACTACGGTCGAGTCGGGAGCCACCGTTACCGCTACCGCCGCGCCAACGCCGCTTTGCTCATTAAGCCATCACGCAGCATGAATGACCTTTATGACGTGGAGGCCAGACACAGGAGGAGCAGCAGACAGAGAAAGAAACACCGCAGCGGAAACACCACCTCCTCCAGCGGAGACACAGAGAGCGAAGAGGGAGAGGTGAGAATCCAAAGCTGTTTGTTCCCATGGTGCATCTGTCTCGTTTGCTAGGATGTGATCTCATTTTGTGCCTAACTGGTAGGTGGAGACCACCGTAAGGCTTCTGTGGCTCTCCATGTTCAAGATGCCATCAGAGCTACTCCGTCTGTGCATCTGCCACCTGCTCACTTGGTTCTCCATCATCGCCGAGGCCGTCTTCTTCACGGATTTCATGGGCCAGGTTATCTACCACGGAGATCCTATTGTACGAGAATCAGACACATTCATGTTTCTGGCACAGCTCTTTCATCTCTTCAGCGTTATCTCTGATTATGACATCTTCCTCAGGCTCCTTTCAATTCTACTCTGCTGGAAAATTATCACAAAGGAGTTCAGATGGGATGCTGGGGACTGGTTATATATGCCATGACTGCTGCTACATGCTCAGGTAGAGCACAAAAACACCTGAGGGGTATATTTAGTGCAGCATTTTAAGGCAATTAATTGTCCAATTTTTATTTTTCAGCCATACTTCAGAAGTACCTGGACAACTTTGATCTGAGCATTAAGATCATCTACATCATGGGAACTCTTGGATTTTCAATTGGTACGAGCCACAGCATAGTTGCCCAACAAGTCTGAAAACTAAACTGGTAACCATTTTGCTTGTTTCCCCTTCATAGGAACTGCTGTTATGGCAATCTTCCCTAATGTTTATGTTGCCATGGTGATGATAAGCACCATGGGCATCATCTCCATGAGTATCTCCTACTGTCCTTATGCTCTGCTGGGACAGTATCACGAAATGAAAGAGGTACAGATACATTAATTCTTTCATTCTTGTTTGAGTCATTGTATTTTTACTTTAGGCAACACATATTTTTCTATTATTTACTGACAATAAATGTCCATTACAACTTGTTTAATCAGTCTGGGACCCGACTGATCCAGAAAATTGACATAAAAAAACCCCAACTAGTTTTGCTGTAGGATTTTTAAGTCAGTAGCTTTCTAAATCAGAACCTGCTCATTGTATTCCTCCTGCAGTACATCCAGCATAGTCCTGGGAACTCCCGCAGAGGCTTTGGCATCGACTGTGCGATCCTTTCCTGTCAAGTGAGCCACTGTGATGTTTTATTGAATTATTGTGGCATTGAATGCATGCTGAAATTTACTAAGACGGCTCTGTTGCTATGTCATACTGTGCAAATTTGCAGGTGTACATCAGTCAGATCCTCGTAGCCGCTGCACTTGGTACTGTGGTCAAAGCTGTTGGAACTGTCCGTGTGATTCCCATGGTGGCCTCCGGAGGTGCCCTCCTTGGTTTTTTCACCGCCTGCTTCCTGGTCATTTACCCAACTCCAAACAACCAGTGAGAAAAGCATCTAATAGAAATGTGTTACATTTGATTGCTCTTTTCCTATAAGATATTTGAGAATTTTTCTCTGAATGATCAATTTGTACTGTTTTGATGTGTGTTAACAGAGAGGGAGACTTGGCTAAAACATCTGAAAAACGGGCCTTGCAGCTGGAAAATCCTATCAGCAATGAAGTGGCTGTGACAATAGAAAAACCCAGCTTCCTTAAACTCACCAAGGCGGGCAAAGCCACCTCTACCACCACCTCCTCTCACACAGAGAGCGAGTCAGTGCTGTAATTGCCCAGATGAGATGATGGATTGCTGCAGAAGATATCAAATCCGATCTTAAAACTATTATTGATCTTTGCCCCAATCCTTACTAAAGTAGAGATTACGGATACAAAAGAGGGACATTGTCTTTGGTGCGTCATTGGTGTTTGATTCACCATGTCAAATTGTCAACGCGAAAACAAGAAGCGACGCAGTTCCTGTCCTGGAGTACTTCCTGCTGGCACTACAATTCCTTCCAATCAACCCTCATTAACATTTGATGGGCCGTTCAGAAGTGAGACATTCACTGCATGTGGTGTCAAGAAGAGGTTGTCGCTGTCACTCAGGGCCTCTAGGGGGTGCTCATGAGCAGCTGCCTGGACCGGATGCTGCAGGGGAGTCAGACACACAGAACACACACACAAGGACGCCTCTTCCTCTGAACCCGGCCCCTGAGCAATGAAAGCTGTTGATGAACGTTAGTCTCTGAAGCTGCAATCATTCAAAATGCTGAAAATTGTTCTTCCTCACAGTGGTATTAGGCTCTATGGAGACGTGATGGATGACTGTGTGTGTGTGTGTCTGTGTGTGTGTGTGTGTGTGTGTGTGTGTGTGTCTGTGTGTGTGTGTGTGTGTCTGTGTGTCTGTGTGTCTGTCTGTCTCCAGAGATACGGTGTAGGACTTATGCACCACACAGCCACAGTAGCTTTAAGACTTTTGAGACTCAGTTCTGAAACCTGAAAGCAGATTTCTTGGGAACATGATTCACCGTGAGGTCCTAGTTTGATTTTAAGTGTTTTATTGTTTTGTTTTCTTATTTTGCTTTTGATAACCTCCCTCCTTGTGCGGACATGCTTTGGTCTTCACTCCAGGGTTGCGTAGTATACAGGGCATTGAAATCCACTCGTTATTATCCTGATCGATGGGGGGGCCCAGAACGAAACTTCTCTTTGACAAATTAATCAAGAAACCAAGCGGATGACCAGCTCTTTCTTTAAATTTTTGTTTTTTGTTGTTTTTTTGTTTTTTTTAACTCTTAGTGCAATAGTCACCAACTGGGCACGCTAACTGATGGAAAAGTATATAGCACTGACACTGAATAAGTTGCTTGTAATTTTTGAAATTTTGAAATTTTTGTTTGTTTTTGGTTTTTTTGCCTCTCGTTGCAGCAACAAAAATATTTAACAGGATTTCTGGGATGCTTGCAGCTGTATTTGGCCACAACAGCAGAGCAATGGAATATTTGAAGTGTGACATTATTTTTAGTAACCTAACTTCTGAAAGAGAAGAAGCGAGTGGAGGAAAGTAAAGCAATTCTAGTTTCTAAGGTATTTGCTTCGAAGAATTTCTCCTTTTGCTCCATGAGCAGAGTGGATGTAGATGAACATGCAGGGATGAAACTAACAGGTGACATGTTTCCCTTTTGAATTATAATCAGTATTTAGGTTAGATGCAGATTGTTTACAACAGTACTCTCATGAATGCTCCCCAGGATATAGTTTGCTTAGCATTTAAACTACAGTGACCTTTCCCACTGTGCCTGTAGACTCCTTATCAGATAAAATTTACTGTAAAGTAAATTTCGATCAAGTTGTCAAAGTCTTGATCTAAAGTAAGTAGCGTTTCTTTCTTCTTAGCTTGACTCCCTCACGTTATGGCCCTGACCATGAGGTGTGCAGCAGCGTGTCGGATGGCAGGATACCAACGAGCCTTGAGAAAAGATTTTTTATTTAGTTTTTGACACTTGGAGTGGCTCTTCTAGCCTAAGGTGTAGCGAATAAGCCGCAGGGGAATCGGAGTAGATCGGAGTTTCCTGTTCCGAGTCTTACCCCAGACCCTGTAGGACCAAAAACCCGTTGGAGCACTAGAAAAAGCCAGATTTCTGCACTTTCATGTGTCATCAGACATGTACGTGATGCATGCTCTGAAAGTTAAACCATGTCTCCTAGAATCTGCCTCGGCTGTAGTTTCCATGAAGGGACGTGACGGCTGATGAGGAAGTAAAAGTGTCGAGTTGACCTTTCAACATCCAGACACGATGAGGGGACAGTTTAATTGTAGACAACAAGAGAAATTGAGCGCAGGTTACATTTGGAATGTGTGAGGAGCTGATGACAGCGGACATGAATGGCAACTTGTATTTAGAAAGCAATTTAATAAGATTTTATTATATTGATGTGACAAATCAGCTCCTCTTGCAGAAATGGCATCTGTGCAATCAGGTGAGGGGACAGGAAGAATTTTGTGAATTTAGGTCAGTTTCAGCCTGCAAATCAGATGGAAATAGTAATTCTCATGATCTTATTTACTGGTAAAATCTATTATATTTTAGTGCTTTTTTTGTGCAGAAGCTGGTTTTAGTTTTAATGGAGAACTCACTAGCAGTCTTAGATTTATGGTGGTAGTAAGTTTGGAGTTTAGTTTTTAATTGCATTAAAAAAAAAAAAAAAAAAAAAAGATTCCTTCTCCTAAGACACCTGATTTCAGGTACATTCAGTAAGAGCCAAGCCAGATAGTTTCTCCTCTTTGCAAGTTGCTCGCGCTGTGGGCCCCGGGCAGAAATTAAAGAAAGTAAAAAAAACTTTTTTGACATGCTTCTGTGATCAACAGGGCAGTACAATATTTACAACTGAGAAAATGCTGTTAAAAAATATTAAAGAGTTTTGGGAGGTTTTTGCATGTGAGTCAGCAAATATGCATGCACGGAACACCAAAGTATGACTCTGTACAAACCAGTCAAACTCTTTATCGTCTTATTAGGTCAGGGATGTGCTTTCTAATGCATGGCTGGATGTTTGTGTTTTTTTGTTGAATATGTAAAACTTTTGCTCTTCAAGCTAAATCTCCATGCTCAGTCTGGATCAGCGCACTCTTGACAAGTATGGGATTTTGATAGAATTCACACATCTCATTGGTTTTTCAGAAAGAGGAAGGTGCTGAAATTATTAAAAAGAAAAAAAAAGATGTGTGCGATCACGAGTGACACTCCAGGCCGCGATTACTTGAAGTGCAACTTGAGCTTTTCTGTTCCAATGCAGTGACAATTCTTCGATTCTAATTTATTGTTCTTTAAATGTCCCAAACCTTTTTATTTGAAAAAGCACAGACTCTGGAATGTTCAGACAGCAGCAAGGCCTGCTGGGAGATTGAGTTCTAACCTTTGATTCCATCTCATTTAAAAAAAAAAAAAAAACAACTTGATGAATGTGAAGTGGTTTCATCTGAAATCATTTATGTTTTGATGCTGGGAAAGGAGGAGGAAGGAGGTCTGACATTGCACAGAACTTGCACATAAAAAAAGTATGTTGCAGATGAAAGATATATAACTGTGGATATTTATTTTTGTTTGACATTTTTTGTCTGCATGACACCGCTCTCTCTTAGTTTCACATTAAGCTCTTGCGTTTGCTGTCAGCGAACTTGTTACAGAAGCAGCCTGTGTTGCATTGGCTGCAGACATGTAAAGAAAAGAGGTCATGACAGTGTTATGGGTTTCATCTTTTTGGTTTTTTGTTCTTTGGACTCACCTAGTTTACAACTCTGGAATCAATAGTTGCAAATATCTGAGCTTATATACAGGTCTTTACAGTTCTGGTGTTTCGATCCAACTAGTCTTTGTGTCTGGTTTTATTTGATTTGGTTTTATCGAGGCAGAGCCGCGCATGAGAGTTTGGCCTTTGCACTTTTTCAGTGGCGGCCATGTTGGCTCCACCGTCCCCATCACTGGGTGAATGTGGCGTTGGAGTCTGTCTGTTGACAGCAGTGTGGCTGCCATGCAGTTAGTCCAGCCTAGCCAGACTCTTTGCGCGTACATGTGTGTGTCTCTGGGCGTGTGTGTTGGTGGGGGGGTGCCTCTGCCTCTTGAACTAAACTGAGTATTAATAACAGAGGAGAATAATGCCTATATACTATACGCAGATTAAAACAGAAGAATACTTAAAGAATGGGAAAGCAAATATGCGCATTGTATTATATAAAGTATATTATGCCTTGTTATTTGAAAAAAAGATGTAAATATACATACTACTTTTGGTTTTTCTTTTTGCTGCTATAAAAAAGATGATTATTTTTGTTAGTAGGTTTGTTTTCTATATAAAGACTGTATAAATCTCTCTGTTCTATATATATATGCTTGAGCCTTCATATGTAGGACTCTGGGTGAACACTGTATGAAACACACCTTTAAAATCTGTTCAGAAGTAAACCAAAAGCGACTCCTTTCTTTATTTAGAGCATGAACATACCATGAAATCTAGCTTCCATCATTCATGCCAGTGTTTTGGGTGGAGAGGTCATCAGCATCATTATCACCTTCACTGTCATTTAGAAAGTTAGAAAACACATTATTTTATATGAAATTGTTACATGTCACTGCTCTGAGATGGCATCTCCACAGCGGCTCGCTTGATGATGCCATGTGACCAGCCTGCTGAACAGGATGTATCTAGTTTCACACACGCGCTCGCAGTTCTTCTGTGTTTGCAGAGGAAGCAGAGGCAGAACCTGAAACTAGAGTATGTGCATTTTTGTTACCCAGACTCATCATGTGACTTCAGGACTGTGTTTGCGATTAAGACAAATTTAATCTCACTTTCATTTCTAATGCTGAATCAACTGCAATTAAATTGGTGTAACCTAATTAAAGGATTCAGGCTACCTAATGTTAAACAGTAATTTAATTAATTTAGATCAATAAATTAATTTTTAAAAACTGGTAAAAGCATCTATTTGGATTATATTATTAAATTGATCCTCACATATGAAATTAGGAACGTTAAGGAAACATTGATAAGTCATCAAACTTTTGGCAGATAAAATGCAAGGCAGAGATTTGTACAGAAAAACAAAAACAAAATGCTCATGTTTAACTATAGACACAAAATGTTACATTAAGATGAATGTGTATTCTTCTATTATTCGTTTATCATTTGTCGTGTTCCTGTTTTGAAGACCTTGCACCGTATTTCCATTGAGACACTGCCCTCTAGTGGAGAAAACAAACACAGCCACTGACACGGCTGATGACCTCGCGAACCCACCTTTCCCTGGCGTCTCAAACTAAACACCCTAAACAGCTGTTTTTGATGGTCATGATCATGGTGGCACCACAATAACTGCAGCATAGTTTTTCACTATTTTCAAAAGACTTGTTTCCTTTGTTTTTTCATTTCACGGTATCTTCGCATTCTTAGATATCATTCCTTTACAGTGGTTTTAACAAAATAACTTACTACCGCAGAACAGATGGAAGCACACACGGGAAAAAAATGAACAAAAGATCAAGCATCGAGGCAGTATCGTGTATTTTCTTGGTAAGAGACCACAAATCCCTCTATCCACTTTTTTAATGCTGTATTCCTTACTGGGGTTGTGCACCCTTCCTCTGCTTTCAGGTACACCCTGAACAAGTCACCAGCTGATCGCAGGGCCAACATGTAGTAACACACCATTCACACCTAAAGTCAATACAGCTCACCGATTCCCCAAATGTGTCTTTGGACTTTGGGAGGAAGCTGAAGTATCCAGATAGATCCCTTGCAGACATGGGGAGAACCTGCAAACGCCACACAGTAAAAGCTACAATCATTCGTCCCAAAGTATATTTACCAGAATTGTCAGGCAACCTTTGAGGAAACAGTTTTTTCAAGACTTTTTTTTTTTTTTCAAGAGAATCTTAATCCCAGTTACTTGTATTTCACTAATAAACATCTTTTACTGTACCTTAATTTCATCCTTTAAGTTGTTGGTTCAGTTAATAATTAAAAATATATCACAGGATGTTGTTTTATTTTGTCATGATTAAAATTAATTTCAGTTGGCAGTTGAGTCTGGGTTATTCCAGGTCCATTTGTTGTCTTTCAATGAACTGGTCCATATTTTCCATGTTAGCAACGGAGAGGGGAGGCCTGGGAAGGGTGAGTGTGGCCACACTGTGGGCGATTGCCAGCGCCGTCCCTGAACATCTCTTCATTAGTTTCCTCTCCTCGTCTCGCCCGCTCCCGTGAACCCCTTCCTCCCTCGCCCCCCTCCTCCTCGCTCGCCATGCTCTCTTGAAGCTGTCCGTCACAAAGCAGTACACCACCGGGTCCAGGCAGCTGTTCAGGCTGCTCAGGGTGACTGTGACATGATATGCCAGGACGTGCCCCACCCCCTCACCTGGCTTCTCCCCCCTGACCTTGAAGCGGAGGTAAACTAGCAATTGTCGGATGTGGAACGGCGTGAAGCAGATGGTGAAGACCACCAGGACGGTGGCCAGCAGCCTGACGGCCCGAGCCCTCCTGGCCCGGCTCTGCTGGGGCATCAAGCCGTGGCTGGATGAGAGAAAACAGGCGAGGCGCAGAGTGAAGCCCACCACGGCCAGCAGGGGCAGGAGGAACTCCAGGACGGTGAGGTATACGAGGGCGGGTAGGACAATGCAGGTGGAGCTGGACTCCAGCGCTGTGGTCTGCAGAGAACAAGTGGCTTTCAAGGACTGGTTTGTATTCAGGGGAATTGAACACAAACTTCTGCATTTTTCATGTAGTACTGAAGCAGATCTGGGGGTGGGACAACAGCGTCCCTTCAGCCAACAGTTAATGCATTTAAACATCTAAACAGGCCACCACTTCATGCTTGCAATTCTGCACCTTTGCCTGATTTTAAAGATCAAACTTTCCTTAACAAAAGTAAGTACTGATCCACTGAAATCAGTCTGTCTTCACCTGGAAAGAGTAGGTGACCACCACTGCAATGACCCAAACTACAGCGCTGATGCACTTGGCTGTTCCCGTGGTCCGACACCGATGGAGCGTGCTGGACGCGTGGACAACTGCCAGGTACCGATCTATACAGATACTGAGAGGAGGTGCAGAAGGAGGCGTGAAAAGACGAGAGAAGTCCAGTTTGAAATGCTGGATGAAAGAGCGACGCTCCCACCTGGTCAGGAAGAGTATGCTGCAGTACATGTTGACAAAGTAGCTGAAGGTGTGAACGTAGGAGCAGGCCATGCATCTCCCGCCGCTGTGGTACAGAGCGATTCGGGCTGGCAATGACAGCGCCACCAGGAGGTCGGCTACTGCAAGGTTGATGGTGTAGACCACGGAGGCTGAGGAAGGTGTGGAGGCTCCACAGAAGATGTAGAGAGCCAAGCTGTTGAGGACCACACCAACCACCAGCATCAGGCAGTTACACACCTGCAACAGAGTGAGGTGCAGCAGCCATAACATTAGAGCTCTGCTCGTCACAATTCTGTTTTTTAATGTTATTTCAGCATTTTCCTCCTACCGACAGCACTGTGTCTTATCTCACCATGAGAGAAACCCACACGGCGTAAAAGTCTTGATACAGCTGAACGTCCAAGTGGGATAATCTTTGCAGATAGGGCGCCCCCCAGCGCTGGTTCCAGCTACTACAGTTGACTTGGGCAGAAGCAGAGAGGTGCAGGACCAGCTCGGTGCTGGTGGTGATGTTGGTGAGAAGGGTTTCCATTGAAATGGAAGGATGGTTTGACGTCTGGGTCA
Organism: Arothron firmamentum; assembly: GCA_016586285.1. Taxonomy (NCBI): domain Eukaryota; kingdom Metazoa; phylum Chordata; class Actinopteri; order Tetraodontiformes; family Tetraodontidae; genus Arothron; species Arothron firmamentum. The sequence goes on from BJFM01002466.1 coordinate 35,139, forward strand.
CGAGGGAAGTCCTGAAGTGGAGGGAAAAAAGCTTTTTATTTATATTCCATATGCAGTGCTCCAAGTGTCAAATTATTGTTAATGACAGTTAGAGCGCGGCTTCTCCACCTTTACTTTTAAAGTTCATGGACAAGAAACCTTGAATCCTGGGATCCTTCTCAACATCCAGCTCCATCTGAATGAAAACAAATGCAGCGCGGAGTTGACCGGGTCTGTCCTCGTGTTTTACCCACAGAGACCTATCACTGTTAAAGATTAATGTATGACCCCTTTTGTTGTTTTAAACGCGTCATTAATATAAACCACACAGTATACACTGCAGTCAAACACCCCCCTGACGCATATCTGTCCTGTTGGACTTACAACAGGACAACTGTTATATATTTGACAAAGGTGACTCATTCTGTTTGAAGGGAAGGAGGATTTACAGTCACAGTTCTGCTGATTTTCAAGCAGTTAGAGCTAAAAGGGTGTAAAAAATAGACCAAGACACTCAAAAGAGCACTGGTTTGTCTTGGAAAAACACCCAACAATAAGGTCTAAATTTCACATTAGTCATTAAATAAAATATTTTAAGGAAGTGTTTTGAATATTTGGCAGGATAAGTGACAGCTTTTTTTTTGGCTTTCACTAAAATGTACATGGTGTTCATCATGGACACAGACATCTGAATGCAAACGCTCAGTAGCTGAGGATAAAGGTTGATTTTGAGCCTTGAAATAGTCCTTTACGTCATTTGATTCAGACCTTGGAACAGTGGGAACATAAAGGTCTAGTCAAACTGTAGAGAAGGACTTAGGAAGAGAAGATTCATTCCTTGTTTCAAGATGAAGCAGGAAACTTTGGCCTCTGAGCTCAGGCCGAGACATCTGCTATTTATACCTGTTCTAGGACAACAAAACTATGGGAATAGTACCAAAAAACAGTCCCAAGGCCAGAGTCCAAGTCAATAAAAGTGACAAAAGCACAAGAAACACACACAACTCAAAGAACAGATGGTGAGAATGGAACATTCTGATGATCAGAGGACTTAAGTGCACAAGGAGAAAGAAAAGGAATCCACCAGGTAATCAAACATGGTGGCAAAAGCACAAAGAAAGGACAAGAACACAAGGATAGCCAAGAAGACCATGTAAATAAACAAATCAAGACCATATAGAACTGAAAAATTAAACATTTAGAACTTTTTTCATGACAGTAAAATTCAATTACAATTCAGAAAAAAAACAACAAAGAAAATGTTTTAATGTTAATTGCTGCTGCTGCTGCTGCTGATGAGGATGAGGATGATGAGGATGAGGATGAGTGTTATTCTGGAGGAGGAATTTAAATAGCACCATACAGACACCAAAGACATTTGCCCCTCAATGACAAATGTGCAGCTTATCATTAAGGGTTGTGTGACAGATTTATCACTTTGAGCCAGGTCTACTTTTCCTGTAGTTATAAACACCAGAGACGGATGAGCTTCTAACTGTTAACACGTCCTGCCAAAGCAGGTGTTTCCACTCTTCATCATCTCACAGACAGCCGTGTAAAACATGACCCGAGGCCATGATTACACAGTTCTGGAACTGCTTTGCCTTTTCGAATCCTTGTGACTTATGGACGATTAAAGAACCAGCTCAGTGATTTGGCATCTGCAAAATATTGCGCACCTTCTTCCCGACAATCTGTTTTTCAATTCAAAACTGTAAAATCCAACCAGGAAAGTAGAACTTCTTGTTGACCAAAAGGTGGTAAAAACACTCTTGAAATCATTGTTTGTCAGATAAACAGTTAAGTTTTGGAATTTCTGATGAAATTCAGTTGTGTTTTTTGGGAAATGAGTCAAAATCAGACATAAAAAGCATCAGTGAATCAGTTAAACTTACCTTCTTAAGCTCAAAATAGCACAGCGGCTCTGGTCCCGTCGACACTATTTGAAGGGTTGTTTCCTCAAACTCAGTGCAAGTCTCCAAATTCCCCCCCAGACGCACTTTCTATGTCACCTTGATCTTTTTTCTGCAGGGACCCGAGCCCCTCTGGGTGGGACAGGAGGGAAGCATCAGGCCGTGGCCCCTCCTACTCATCCCTTTGTCACCCCTCATCCCACTGAAGCACACTGCAGCACTAAAATAACGTTGAAAAATACACTCCAGAGAAGCAAAGAAGAAAACACACATCTGTTGTTTCTGACACATTTCCTCCCCAAATTGCAACAATAGTCTATTCTTGTAATTGGAAAATGAAAATGTTGGTTAAATATCTTGCATATGTCCAACAGTATTCTTACTGTAGTGGTTGCAGTGTGGTCGGTCTGTCCTGGGAGACTGACCCTCCCTCTCCCTCTCTCCTGATGTTTCCTCCATGCTTACATGGGAGATTTTTTTATGTGACTGAAATGACCTGCTTTAAATAAGGCTTCAAAGAAGAAATTATGTTATAATAAGTGTAGATTGTAGACAAGAATTGCTCTTAACAGACAGAAAAATACAGGTTCTGCAGTTGACATTTTGAGCATAATATAAAATATACAGCAAGAACCAGGCAGAGAGAAATTAAGCTGTCCCTAGAGCTCTTTTGACAAAGATGCAAGATTGTCTTTTGACAAATTCTTCAAATGTACACACAAACACACACAAACTTAATGACTCTGAACATCTGCAGCTGATTTGAAACAAATAAGTTATCTCTCATGTATTCCTACAAGGTGCCTGGTTAATGTTTAGCTAAATGTTTCGTGGCTTATTTAAATATTTGACTCTTTTGCGGATTTCCAGAGCTCTATTTTGATTAACAGTGCCAGGAACGGGAGGAAGGATGTCTACTTTAATACTTAAGTGGGATTTAAGTCTGACATGCTGCATCTGTAGAAATTTTCTTTACTATTGTACATCTAATTCAAAAAGTGCCACCAAAATATGACATCTAATAACTTGTTTAGACTTATCTGTATCGACTATTATCTTTCTGGTTTTTCTCTTATGTCAGTGACTGTTGCTGTAAGTCTAACACTAAATAAATCAATGAATTTAATTGAGTATTTCAATTTCCCTTAAAATCTGCACCTTTTTTCATTGTTCATTGTTTTTGTTCGTAAATGTCATGTTTACTTTAATTTTTTACGACGGTTGTGAAGGCCATGTGACTGCTTCAAGCAATACCGAGATTGACCAGCAAGAGGCAGTAACATCCCCCAAGGGTGCCGGGAAATTAGTAGAATAAGAATATGTCGCTACTTCCGGGTGTGTTTGCGGAACTGCTCCGCGTAGCAGCAATAATTTGTTTTTAGTTGAAAGTGGACTTCTTATGTTGTTCTCATTTGAATGATAACGTATTTGTAATTTAATGTTTATGAATAAACACAGATTATAAATTTAGGACGGACACTACACTCCCCACTAATCTGTATAGTAATTAGCGCATCATTATTTAGGAAGCTAGCTATCTGTTAGCTCGTGTTAGCGCTGGTAAACAACCATGAGTCTTGCAGGCGGACGCGAACCAAGAAAGACTGCGGGTAATCGCATGTCTAAACTGTTAGATGCCGAAGAGGAGGATGAATTCTACAAGACCACTTACGGAGGATTTAATGATGTGAGTAACCCAGCAGTCGATATGAGTACAAATCTAAGTCACCAGATTCCAGTCAGGATTTTTTTTTGTAGGTTTGTTTTCCCGATAACAATCGGTACAAAATCTCTGGCATAAATGCACAATTAAAATATGGTTTCAGTTGTCTAAAAAGCCTAATTCAACTAGCAAGCTATTATCAAGTGGTTTGGATATATATCTTTTTGTTTGTTTGTTTGTTTATTTGTTTTGTTAATGGTCAAAATATTTTTAAGTGATTACAGCTCAGAGGAAGGCCAGTGTCATTAATTTCTCAGGTCAATAAAGTTATTCCATTATTTTTCTACACACAGTCCAACAATACAAAGGTAATTTCCTCCAGACAACTTGTGCTAGTTTCAATAATTAAATTTTATAACTGCACACTATACAACAGAAGAGAGGCTATGAGAGCTGCATCAACACCATTCTGCATTTGAATCATGCCATTTATTATTGTAATAAATGTTTTTGTCACAATGTTTAGTGCTGGACAAATCCTGTTTCATTAATTATAATAAAGTCTGTTTTTTTTCTTGCCCTTTCTAGGAATCGGGAGATGACGAGTATCATGGAGACCACTCTGACACGGAGGATGAGGTGGACAGCGACTTTGACATAGACGAAGGTGACGAACCAGATAGCGACCAGGAAGAGGATGCACCTCGAAGGAAGGGCCGTGTAGTCACTAAAGCATATAAGGTAACTGTAAGATTTTGAAAAAAGATATTGTATTAATACGACACATATTGTGCAGTTCTTTTGCTCTCCAGCCCTGTTATCTTATTTTTCTTGTTTGCTAATTGTACTCATATGAAGTCTTGTATGTCTTTTTGTCTTTGACCAAAGGAACCTATAAAGGTGGCCAAACCCAAGCCAAAAAAAACTTTTGAAGAGCAGAAAAAGACAGAGAAAACTAAAGTAGAGCTCAAAAGAAGAATTCCACAAGAATTCCACGATTTTTCAGAGCGTAAGATCGCTACAGCCCTCTCACACATACATACACTTAGATTAACACTTACCAGAAAGCTCACATCACACCTCTGAAGATTTGTGAAATCAAATTCTGGCTTATGTGTAAGTTTTTGTTGTGACTTATATTCATTAGCCCGGAAGTCTGTGCGACAGTCCACCAGTGAACATACAAGAAAGACTAATCTCCGCCTACAAGAGCGGCAGGATGCCCCTCGGCGGCGCAGAGGTGCACATCGTGACCGACCCCTTACACAGGAAGAGCTGCTCGCCGAGGCCAAAATAACGGCTGAGATCAACATTAGATCTTTAGGTGAGAATGTGTCGGAGAGAATTTGGTTTCCATGCTGGAGTTTTCTCAGTAATAGGTGTTGCGGAATAATTCTTGGAATTGAATTTACGAAAACATTTCCAGGTCATGAGTGTAATCCTGTATGTATGGACTCTTCTGCTCACTGTATTTTCCTGTGTATAGAGAACTATGAGCGCTTGGAGGCCGACAAGAAAAAACAAGTCCAAAAGAAGCGTCGATTTGAAGGCCCAACCATCCGTTATCATTCAGTCCTGATGCCCATCGTCTCTCACTCTGTCCTAAAAGAGGAAAATGTTGATGTTGAAGGGTGTGTATTACCGGCATGATTACAAAGATCCAGTGTCCACCTTAGTGGAGGCTAACTGCTAACCTCCAGTGTGTTTCCCTTGAAGTTTATTGTCATTTTTACTGTTTTCTCAAGGTTGGATCAGGACGTACCTCAAACCGCACAACAGAATCCCACCACACCTTCCCAGCATCCCACAGGAGGCCTGTGCTCCCGTACTTATATCACATTCAGCGATGACGAAGCTTTTAAGGTGGCCTTTTCCTGCAAGGGGCAGTCGAGCCCTCAGCTGCCCGTCCAGGAGATTTGTCCCGTCACACATAAGATCGCACTGTACAGAGATCCGGTCACCGACATACCCTACGCTAATGCGCGAGCCTTTCGCATCATCCGAGAAGCTTACCGGAAATACGTGGCTGCGCACGGATTCCCAAACACTTCTGGAGCTGTGACAGGACTTGACTCATCAGCAAAAGTTGCCCGCCAGAAAATGATGGCGAAACAGGGCACCGTGTGAACATAATAGGGTCTTTTTTTGTAGAGGAGATTGAATAACATAAAAAGCAGCTCATTATTGTTAATTATGGGAAAATATCATGTAAAGTTTTGTACATTTAGTAGATTGTTCTCAATTTTTACTGGCAGAAATGCTTTGAATAGTGTTTTTCATTAAAATAAACGTTTCACATTTTTCATATTTTCACACTTTTTTTTAATACCATTTTTGCCGCTCGTGGTCAGTCCGTTGTTATCCTGCTGTTAAGTGGCAGCATGAATATTCACTGCCTGTTTGTCAGGATTGAAGAGATTAATTTTGTTCTGCCTCCCAGTGGAACTCCTGGATGCTGTAGGTTCATCCTCAGGCCTCACCAGAGCAAATCGAATCCCTTCATGCAACTGTGTCCTCTCCGTCCTCTTTTCTCACACCAACCACCATCACGTCCTCTCTCACCTAATCCAGGTGGTCTTCCTCAGGTCTCCTGCCTGCCAGTTCCATCCTGAGCTTCCTTCTACCAATATAGCTGCTGTTCTTCCCTCCTGGTTTGACCACTCCTACAACATTTACATATATCTATTTGCTTCAGGTTGCTGAGGATAACTAGAGTTCCTCAATGCTACTCCTTTTGGAAACTAAACCAGATTTTCCTCTGCGATTTCTCAGTTTTCCCTCCTGAGCTTCCGCACTAAAGCATCCACAGAGCAGTAAAACCGCTGGTTCTGGGTGATTTGAGCTGAATGTCCACAGAATATCTAGTCTGATAATTCAAATAATTTGGCATTTCCTTTATTTTTTTTTTTTACCAGACCTAAGAATTTTAAACACATTTGAGGTTATTTTCCAGCTTTGTTGATCATCTTAATCATTTTACTCTAGTTGTTTTGTTTTGTTTTGTTGTTGTTGTTGTTCTCTGAGGGCACAGAACAGAACAGCAAAGTGACCTTGAATATTACAAAGTGCCTGACTGGTGTGGACACCTTTGACCCTTCCTTGCTGAGGAGGAATGGTGCCGCTTACAAACACCTTGCAGCTTTTGACCCTCTTGATCCGTCTGTTACATAAAAAGCCCACGAGGGGACAACAAAACAAAAAAAACAAAACATAATTTCATGGGCGAATATGGTGCTTGGGTACCACAGGAGCATCGTCAGTGAGACTGAGCGTGACCTGAGGCCACCTTTGTTATTTTGATGTGAAAATTCCTGCTGAGTGTGTCAGTTCAGCCCTCAGCAGATGGTCCAAGCAGATTTTTTTTTAACCTTTTGCACGAAGGCTCCCACAATTCCGCTTTTGACGCCGCTGCCAAAAAATTTCACGTTGTGCTCGGGCAGATTTCCTCGTCCTGTTCGCTATGATGTCCCGACGACGCTGAGCTGAACATCTCACAAAGCGGTCGACCGGGTCTTTGTTCTGTGGCATAAATAACCCAACCGCTGAAGCAAAACAGATCCCAGCTTTGTTTGAAGATTTTTTTTTCTCCACCCGCCAGCTGCTTTGATTATTATTATTATTATATTTTTAATCATTTGAAATATAGTAGAACACTGAGTTAATCATCCCTTCTATAAATACAGAGGCTTAGAAAAGGTTGTTTTGCTTTTGCAGTTCAGGCAAATGTTCATGGCTTTAACTGTTAATTTACTGATAGAAGAGCAGAGGTAAATCAGGTCAGATTCAGACAAATTCAATCAATTGTGTGTGTGTGTGTGTGTGTGTGTGTGTGTGTGTGTGTGTGTGTGTGTGTGTGTGTGTGTGTGTGTGTGTGTTTTGTGCTCCAGAAGCAGTGACAATACCCTGGCAACGCTGTGGTGCTTTGGCACCAGCAGGTTGCAGGAACGAGTCCACAATACCATGAAAGCTTGGCTAAATAAAGGAGAGGTGGGTGCAGCAGGGACGAACCGTCAGGAACCATTCCGCTGCCTTTTCCCGTGTTTAACTGATCTCATTCAGCTCACAGTGATATCGTTGCTGCAACCGTCCAGCATGCTGCTGTCTGCTGTCTGCTGTCTGCAGACTGCAAGGCAAGGATGGCGGTTGGAGGAGATAGAGGCTGTTGTTCATTTACATTCACGTTGGCAGCAACAGGAACATGTTATTTTTTTAAAAGGTGGGGGTGGTGGGGCTGGGGGGTGGTGGTGGTGTTAATTCAGCCTAAAGCTTCCTACGCAGCCTGCTGATGAGGGAAGGAAAGGGGAAAAAAATGTAATTAGTAAATAACAAATTAGCCTTCTAAGCAGCAATGATGGAGGGGAACTCGGTGTCAGGTCAGGTCTCCAGCGGACAGACGAGTGTTCTCTGGATTATCAGACAGCAGCGTGTTCACTGAGCACCATCCTCATCATCTGCTGCAGCACACTCAGAGCCTGGTCTCCCACATAGCGCACAGCGCATATGGACCAAATGAACAGTTTTCCGAATAGGAAGAGAGGGGAACTGCGTTATCACTTGTTCTAGTGTGGTAGTTGCCATGGAGACGAGTGTAGGTGGTTACTGTGCTGTACTGCTTCCCATGTCCTCTCCCCTCTCCTCCTGCCCACCCTCTCTCTTCTGCTATCTGCAACATCCGTGGAACTTTTCATTCCTTCATACCGTCTCTGCTTGGGTGTTTTTGTCGGCGTCCTGGCATTTTTGTCCCCCCTGAGTCACACACAGGCCGTTCACACGGAGCCTGTGGTTGAACAGACACCGAGTCCAACAAGGTTTGGGGTGTTTTGAGCTAAGCTTTGCCCTTCAGACACCTTCTTTGGATTGATTTGGGATGCTGTGGTTAAATGAGAACCAGATCCTTTTAATCAGAGGTGCAATGTCATGTGTTTCCTGCTGACCGTCCCATTTCTTCACATGCTTTGTCAATCACTTCCCTTTGCAGGCCAGCTCTTCTTTTATCAGTTTCCATGGCGATGTGCTTGTGTCCGTGTGTGCCTGCGTGCGTGAGCGAGCGAGCGAGGATGAGCAGTGAACGAACAAGGATGTGTCATTTCCAGTTTGTGAGTTTTGTCTATTTTTTTAAAGGTGTCAGGTTACCACATTAGTCTCTGACATTCAGCAGCGTCGCTCACCTGCTTCTGGCCACCTGATTCCATCCATTTTCTGCCCCCCCATCGCCCCTGGTCTTTGCTGATCATTCCTCGTCGCCGCTTTGACAAATAAATGTTCAACTTATATGCTGTACTGCAAACGGGTTTAATGATTCAGAGGATTATAGTTACAGGACAAAGGTTATTATTACTCATGGCAAATTCATATGTACGGCGTACCACCAACCCACGACATCTTCAAAATAGAAGCGGAGGATAAAAATAAATAACTGGGTTACACCTTTATCTAGGGTTTATATAACGCCTCCTTGATATATGCCCACGAAATGATCTTTGACACATTTGGCATTCAGCAATTAGGGAATGCACATTTGTGTCAGGGTTTACAGCAGCTAATGTTGAAAGAGAAGCTGAGAAGAAGAACAGCACGTCTTTCCTCCTCTGGTCTAGGCCAGCATGGACAGTTCTGTGGGATGTCTCGCTTTTTTTTTTCTTTCTTTTTTTTTCCAATGACCAGAATAAAATGTGATTACGCGCCATTAAAGCTAAACGAGTCACAGATTTGTAACTTCCTGTGGCTACGAGAGACAAAGGAATCACAGGCTGCCCACTGGTGAAACCATACAGTCCTGCGCGTCTGTGGTCAGATCCTCAAATGTTTAGACGAGGACAAATTGTTCTTTGGTACCACTCATGGATTCTGTTGATGTAGGAACAAACCTCACTGTAAAGATCGAATATTTAAAGATAAGGTCAACGAACTGAAGATGATGCATCACCACCAGCTGAGAGGCTCGATAAACCTGCACCACTCAGAGTACATTTTGTGCCATCCCGTTCAATAATCCAGTCTAACATCTATCTTTTTATTCATGTGCATCTCATTTAAAAAAAAAAGAAAGTCTTGAGCCATAATGCGCTTATATATATATATACAGTAC
>BJFM01002466.1:44850-80391 GCA_016586285.1 Arothron firmamentum
TATATATATATAAAGCTGGAAAAAAATATATATATATATAACTTGTAGCCAACCTAATCACTCTGATTTGATTAGGTTAAATTAGCTGCAATTTAGCCTATTTGGAGACTAACTGCGTAGCATGCAGGGGTTTTTATATGTAATATTTATTATTTGTGTTACATATGCACGCACGAATTCTTAACAAATCCACTAACTTCCTGTTTGCGTCTTTGGGTGAATCTCTTTAGTATAAGTAGTCTGCAGCCACACGGACTTCAGACTGATTGTTTCTGATGTGAGGATCAGACTGGTGGTTGTCACGGTTGTCATGGGGATTACTGCTGTCGTTTCTGCGCAGGTTTGGGAAGCGACGCCAGGATTAAGGAATGAAGCAAAAGGGAAACTTCCCATTCTACAGCATTTGATGGTTCCCTTTCATTGTAAATCCGTGCCAGATTCAAATGAGATCACAAATTCAAACAAAAGCAGCACAAATTATTTCATGAAATAATTAAAAAGGGGATCGGGTTGTTTTTGTTTTTTTTTGTTTTTGTTTTTTTAGACTGGTGATTGATTAATTGAGTCTCCACGTGTGGTCCCACCAGATGTTCCGTCACCTCCCGGGCTGCAGCATCCCTCTTCTGTGTGACACACAGAACTCTCTCTCTCTCTCTCTCTCTCTCTCTCTCTCTCTCTCTCTCTCTCTCTCTCTCTCTCTCTCTCTCTCTCTCTCTCTCTCTGCACGTCCAAGCATCTTGAACAACTTTGTTTCCCTCGTCCATCTTCCTCCGTCACTGGGCGCAGCGGGTGTCTGCGGCCATCGCGACGCGCATATCCGGATCTCACCAACTCCCGGTGAACGCGGGGCGGGCTCGCCCAGCGTTGTGGGCGTGGGTTTTTCTGTTTTCTGTCCATCTCACGCACTGTCTCCGCCCTCCAGAGAGAGATTTCTCCGATTACCGAGAGTCCGCAAGTGAATTTAATCAGGTTCGATGGACCGCGAGCGCGCAAGGGAGCCGGCGTCAAATCTCCACCCGCATCTCTCTTGCTGCGAATTTGTGGATTATGTGGACATCGTTGCGCCGCGCAGGGTGAACTGAATCGTCTTGCAAGATTAAACGATCACAGCAAGAAGCCATAGAAATTTACGGATCCTGGGAATTTTGCCTGTAAATATATGTGTGGATGTGTCCGGTGTTGAGGGCTCGGTGCGCAAATTGCGAATAGGACTGTGGGGCTCAGACCTCATGGGCTTATTTTGCTAATTGTATCAATTTCATTGTTAAAAAAAATAATTAGGCATGATTAATGTGCAGTATGCATCTGTGACCGTGCAGAATCCGTGACGTGTCGTGTTTCTCTCCGTGGAGTGAAAAGAAGTGAAAATGATTCACTAATTGGCTCCGTTAAAAGCAGACGCGGCAGCCCGGGGTAACAGGACGACGCAGGGCTGTTTGGATTCACATGTACCCAGAACAAACAATTAAGATGACAAGAGCCGTCCTGGGAAGTCATGGTCTTTATTACCGAGGAAGCTGCGTTGGGATCACATCTCAGTTCCTAGATTGCAATAGAGTTGGGGGAGAGGCAGCAGAGGGAGAAGAGAGGGAGGAGAAGCAGAGGAGAGCCGAGCTGCACGACCGAGCCGCCGCCGCCGCCGCTGCTGCTGCTGCTGGTAGGCAGGAATCAGTGATGGACTGATCTGGAGGTGACTGGACCCCTGTGACAACCACCTTCACCGACATCACCAAAGCTTTTCCCACCTGACAGAGGCATGTATGGACACGGTTGCAGCACAGGTGAGAGGAGGAGGAGAAGCTCCCCACGTTGAACACAAGATTGGCACCCATGATTAAACCACAACTGTCTCTCACAGAAGACAGCACTGGCCTTTTTTTTTTTTTTTTTTTGGAAACTGTCTCTCAGGTCCGCACAAACTGGTTCTACCTTCGTTCCGTAAGACGAGCAAGTAAACTTGGAACCTCAGCGCCTTCCCAAGTGCCCTGAAAGCCCGCCACATTCAGAGTGCATCCACAGATGTAATTAAGCTGAAGATTTTGACACCAGGAAGTCCTGTGATTTTGGGTGAGTGTTGCTGGATGCTGGTCAGACACACAGCTTTGTTTGCTTTTTTTTTAAATATCACACTGTGTTCAATGATGGAGTTTCCAGGGTCAAGTTAAGCTAAATTCCAGCGTGAAGACAACTCAGCTGTTGACAGTTAGGTTCTGATTGTGATGCTGTCAGGTGATTCCTTGCGATGAAAGTTGCACATCCACACATGGCTGCGCTTTAGGAATACTCTCACCGGTGTGATGCGAAACAAAGCCGCCTGATTTGGCACCAAAGTGGAAGCGAGCAACTGTTGGGATTCGCTCCTAAAGCCAGACTCTGCTTCCTGGTCCACAAACCATTGGCTCAGTGAGTGATTGACAGTTTGCGGAGGATTATCTGCAGCTGAGGCGTCCTGTTCCTCACACCATAACACCCCGGATGTGCCTGCAAGTTCAGCTGAAATTTAGTTGGAAGTGCAGGACTTGTATGGAGATTAGCTCCCAGCTAACGGGGCAAAGGCACAGTGTTTACGAGCAGGTCCGCTTCAGTGGGACGGACCCTGCTGACATTCCTCTGACTTCTCAGATACCTGCGGGATGTTAATGAGCTGTCTGTAGGTGCAGCACACGGAACATCTGTCTGACCGGAGGAGAAGAGGGTTTTTTTCCCCCCCCCAGATTTAGTGTCAAAATTGAACTGAAATAGGTTCGTTCTGGATCTCTGGGTATCTGTCACAGGAGGCCCACCGGGTCATACATTTCATTTCTGGTGTGTTTGTGAGCCACCGACGATCGGGACTCCCTTTGCCCCAGTTGTCCCTGAGCCTGACAGCTCACAAAGGCTTGGTTCCTCTCCCAACACCAATTCTGCCGCTCCCACCGTCGTTACAACACATGGCGGGGGCTCGCTCTCTCCCTGCCAAGGACAGACACAGGCTGATTAAATGTTCTCCCACTGAAAAGGAAGCAGAAACTCCTTTTACTGAGATCCTTTGCTGCAGCTTTGAATTTGACTGCATCCTGTACAGTTGTTTTCTTCTTTTTTATGCTTTTAGCAACCCTAGATCTCACTCACTCTGTCTACAACGTTCCTTCTTGAATCAGTGTTTTTCTTTTACATAAGCCCAGCGAACCTTCTTCTCAGCTCCTCCTCCTCAGTATCTGCTCCCACAGGAGGGTTAGCCATCGTAGATTTAGCATTTTATGCAGCCAAGACCGCTCCTCAGCTAATTTGGCTCATTTTTCTCTTGTCAAGATCAGCTGAATTATGTTAAACATCCCCAGCAATCGGGATGATTTGGCCACCCTCTTTCTAAAAGTCCAATCAGAGATAAAAAAACAGCACAGAAATTAAAGGCTGTGGTGTCAGTTGGGATGCTTATCAATAAATCATCCTAACAGCTTGTGGTTAAGCAGCGTTCTGACATTTAGGCCATAAAGGGCAACGCTGATGATGAACTGTTGCTCTAATGTGTTTTTATATACTGTGTGCCGGCGTTTCCAGACTGGATTGGTGATGCATTTCCTTATTTCCTTATTTGCTCTGCCGTGTTTCCTGTTTTTGTGCATTGCTGTTGTGACTAAAGACAAAAACAACACTTGTATTTGTGCCATATAGCTGCATGGACACATCCTCAAAGTCGTGGCTGCCGCATCAGAGTCAGTTTGGCTTGGTTGGTCAAGCGGAGGTTTGCTGTGGCGGACCTGGAGTTTTAACCCCAAGTGAGTGCGTTCGGCCTCGGGTGGATTTTTCTGTCTGCTGTACCTTCACAAGCTCGTCTCCAGTCTGTGGTGCTCCGTTAAAGACGTTCTGTTATATCTGTGTTATAAATGTTCAGCTGGCCGCTACCTCCGGGACTCACCGACATCACTGTTGTCAACGGAGCATTATTTCTAAGTCCGCTCATTGCTGCTACTTGGACACATTATGGGTTTAACAGCAGTGTTTTTACTTCGGCTGAACTCTGGTCCACTCCTCCTCTACGCTCTACTTACTCCCGTGTTTGCTTCATCCAGGGACAAAATGAAACGATGTGCAATGTCATATTTGAAACAGGCCAGTCTGCATGGCTTTTGGTTTAGCAAAAGGAAATAAGAGATTTGATGCTGGATGGAAGGATTTTACAGTATATATGTTTGTTGTTGGGTTGATCAATTAGAGGATCATGCTTTTTTATGCTCTAAGGCTAAATATTGTTTATATCGCTTCATAAGAATGATTGTATCTTTTGCATAGATTAATTTACAGTTATACACTAATATATCAACCTATTTAGATTCAATTTACTAAAGTCTTTAATTTAAAGTGCTCTTTTCTAACATTCTCAACCTGCCTGTTTATTAAGATAATCACAAATAAGTGTCATATTTGTCCTCCCTGTTCCAGTCTTCTGATCAGGATAACTGAACCAGAGTTACAGTTGCTATGGTCTCACAAGTGCTCCTTGATTGTGTTTTACTTACAATTTTCAGCTGTTTAATTTGGTTTGGCTTATTTAAAAGTGCACCGCGCAATGATGCCTTCAAGTGCATTAGTAAAAATGAAAGTAGTTTGACAGTGAGCTGGGCACGAGCTGCAAACAGGTTCCTATGGTAACTAGGCCACACTCCCCTTGGCTCCTTCTCTCTCTCTATCTCTCTCTCTCTCTCTGTCTCTCTCTCTCTCTCTCTCTCTCTCTCTCTCTTTCTCTTTCTCTCTCTCTCACATACACACACAAACACACACACACACACACGTGAGTGCTGGAAATCACACATGATGCAGACAGACATTTCACTATTCAGGTTGGGCTCTTGTATCTTGACAAATAATACTTGTTCTTAACAGATCATTGAGCGTCTCCATTTTTTCCTAAATGTCAGCCTGAGCCCATCTTGGGTTCTTTCCCGTGGCTCCCTGACACCCACGCTGTCCTCAGCTCCTCAACCCCTCCTCCCACCTCTGCTTTCAAATCCTGCGGCTCTACCTCTTCTCCGCATCTTACCTTTGATTACGGATGTTACTAAACATAGAACACAGATCGGCTCCCGACGAAGGCGACGCCTCATCCGCCTTCTGCAACATATAGCTGCTAAAACGTGTTAAACGCATCCCCGGTGTTCACCTTGGATCTGAAAGTGTGAGATGAGGAGTTTATTCGCGCAGGCGGTCGAGGTTCTAAATTTCGGATGTGTGCTGAGCATCTTCTGTGTCATTCTGCAGTTTGCAAATCTCTCCTTGCACATAAAGCGTGAGTAAAGCTTTCAGAGCGATGCTGCCAGCCTGTCAGGGAGCCACAAGTTCTGTCCAGGTTCCGCCTGTCCGTCAAAGGAGCCAATTGTCCGATTTTTTTGTTTTTTTGGGGGGGGGGGGTTGTGTTGAATTTGTGATGGCAGATCAGATATGTTTGGCTGAAAACTCTTTAGCTGGTCGCAGCGCTTCTGGATTGAAGGTTTAAAAAAAAAAAAATCAAGTGAATGAAACAGATGATTGTATTTTTCTTAAATTTATGTAACCTGCTGTTTTTGTTTTCAGAAATTGATCTTTTGTGTCAGCACAGTGGTGCAAAACCACAGGGGCTCACCTTTGAGGGGTCGCTTGTCAGCAGAAATTTCAAATCTGTTGAGATGTTGAGGTGTTTTATTCCGTCTGGTCGAAGCAACGATGAGACAGAGGGAGCATTCAAAGCATTTATCGAGCAAAGTGAGGACACGTGGGCGGGTGTCCGTGACCTCGGAGCTCTGTTTGAGGATTCAGATTTGGTTTTCTAGGTGTAAACTTAGGGCTTGGTTGGGTTTTGGTGAGGGCAAGTGTTGGTGTTGGGGTTAGTGTTAGGACACTGGTGTTTTTGACCAGGCTCAGGTCCGTATACAGCTGTAATCACTCAGTCTTGGTAGGTGCAGCGGATGTTTTTCAGTTTTAAATACATCCATCATTAGTAAATGTAGAGGTTTTATGCATAAACCCTAAATCATATGATCCCTGCGGCCCTTAGCTGCAGTGGGAGACACGTTTTGCAAACCAAAATGTGCAAATGCTTGAATAAGTGTGAAAATTAAACACATGGAAGACAAAAACAGGCATTAGCTGTGAATCCTGTCAATCGTCCTCTTTTTATCCATCCTCCACAGATATGGCTATGCATTTATTACATATTTGTCATAAACATATTTGCTAAAGCCTGCCAGTATAAATCAAGAGATAGATGGGAAAGTTTCAGTGAGCTTCTTCAACACTCATCTTCTTCTGTCTTTCTCTCTGTATCACAGTTAGCTCGAGGCGGCTGCCGCCCACGTACTCCAGCCTTCCTCCAATTTACATTCAGAATAGTCCATCTGAGCACATCCACGCATTTTATACCGTCACGTTTTCACTTCAAG
The DNA here is from genome assembly GCA_016586285.1 of Arothron firmamentum. Lineage (NCBI taxonomy): Eukaryota > Metazoa > Chordata > Actinopteri > Tetraodontiformes > Tetraodontidae > Arothron > Arothron firmamentum. The sequence continues at coordinate 51,246 of BJFM01002466.1, forward strand.
CGTCACACCGTGAAGTCATCTGTCTCGCGGCAGCAACATCACTGGAAACCCAACCTTTGGCAGAGCCGCAGAGACGTATCGGGATGGTTAAAAATAAGCAAGAGTCCCTGAAGTCATGCAGTGCAGCATGTACCGCTGCTTTTTATCGTCCTTATTGTGCGTTTGTGTGCCAACGTCTTCTACAGAGTTTAAGTAGAAGCCCTTGGAGTTGTTTCCATGGATACCAAACAATTCATTTGGTTCAGAATAGACCTGGTGAGTTGCCTTTTTAAAGGCTCTGGGAGGGAAGAAATCATAGGATGATCGGGTCTCCTAAGGGGGAAAAACAGCTCCATTGGAAATGGAGGATTTTGAAAAACAGGGTGACAAATATAGATTAGGGTGGGCTAAATTGGGCTAAAGGCACAAAAACAATGTAGTTGAATCAGTGTGTTTTCTGGTAAACGGAAGCCTGGTAATGAGGCGTTTATTTATCACTGATGTATCCTAAAGTTATCTTAGTGTGGGAGGATTTTTAGGGGGATTTTACATATTTGCATATGCAAATATGTGCTGCTGGGAGCTTTTCTATATGATCAAATGGCTCAGTCCTTTATGTAGCGAAGAGAATATCAAGCTAGGTTGAACAAACTTGGCATGAGGATCATTTTAAGGGGAATCAGATGTGGAAATCTTAGGTTTTGGTGGTATAAAAAGTCTGTCTGTTTGACTGATTCGACTCAGACAATATTTTTATAGCTCCAGCAGCAGCAGAGTCCAGGGTTTACACAAGTCAGACAAAGTTTCCACATGACTCATCAACCCTCCCACTTTTTCCACTATATGTCTATAAATGTATATAAAATCTCACATATTCTCACATCAGTTCAGGTGTCACTTGGCTTCCCGGTGGATTTAAATTAAACTTTCGCACTGGTTGTCGTCGTAGTGATGTGGAGCTGTCTGCTTTTGCTGTTTCGTCGTGCTGTTGCATATGATTTTTGTGTTCAGTTTTCTGTTCTTTTTGTGTTGAATGCTATTTCTCTTATATGTGATTGGAACAGTTTCATTGTTTTGTTGTATTGTTTTTTTAATATCCCTTTATTCTAAGTGCAGAACACAATGTCACACTTTGTTGTCCTCTAGCTTCATTTATATTCCAAAAATGAAATAAAAATAATGAAATAATGAAATAATGAAATATTCTGGTCCAATGTTACAACTTTTAAAAGTCGTTAATGTTTTTTTTATATTTTTTTAAGCAGGATACTTTAAATGTCTCGATCTCACTCTGGTAGTTTACTATATTTTGACATTTTTTTCTTAAAAAAAAAGAATAATTAACTCAAAAAGGTTGTTAAATGTAAAATGTGTTGATTGGGAGATGATTGTCACTGCAACATTAATAATCAATAGAAAAGTGCGTTTTGATGCTTTGATTGTATTCGGGTGATAGATAAATGATAAGATGTTTTTCTAAAACATGCGTGCATCTGCGGTTGTTATAACAGCCTCCTGTCTGCACTCTTTTGTCGTAGACCAATCCCGCAGGGCAAGTTTTGCCTCTGTAAGACAGTCGAGCATGGAGACCCCCCCCAACGCCACCCCACAGCCGTTCAGACAGCCGGTGAGCAACACATCTGTCACACTCTCCCCGTGCGTGCGTGTGTGTGTTAAAGCTAAAATGTCTTTTCACAGAGGAAGAGAGCTAACACCGCAGCATTTGTTGTTCCTGTCCAAAACTCTAAATTCCTACTCTTGAAGGTGATACCTGAAGGTTTCATTAATGCTGCACATTTACATGTAATCAATGACTGAAACTGAATCTGCTGATTAACGCTGTTGTCTTCTGTCACTCTTACGGACTGTGCTCCTTGTTTATCTTTCTCTCTTCAGAGTTTTCTCAATCGAAGGCTGAAGGGCTCGATCAAGAGGGCCAAAAGTCAACCCAAGCTAGACCGGACGAGCAGCTTCAGACAGATGATTTTGCCCCGGTTTCGGAGTGCTGACCAAGAGAGGTAGGCATGATGGATGGATGGATGGATGGAGGGATGAATGGATGGATGGAGCTCATTTCCCAACAAACCAACATTCTCACTTCCAACTTTAAAAGAAGATAACAGAAAGGTTTCTCATTCAGGATGTGTCACTGCTGCTCCCCGTATATCAGTAATGTACGCATACGTAGGCTACCCCAACTATAATTAGGTGTGTGGACAAGGATGGGGCGTTCACAATGTCAAAACACTCGTTTCTGGCACTTCATTCTGAAACTCAGCCTCAGTTGCGTCACATGAAGCATCAGTTGAAGTGAATTCTTGGTCATTTGAGGTCATCCACGCTCCAGCCTCCGTGGAGCAGCGTTAATATGTAGGATTGAATGTGTTGGGTCGTTTTCTAGATTCTGATAGATTTATCAGGAGCCCTCTGATTTGTTGCGAATGGCAAATGCTTTCCATTTATCTCCGGAATGCAAACCATTGTCGTTTTAAATAAACATGAATGTGAAACGACAAAAGTCCATGAAAATGCCCATGAGCAACAATAATTCACCAAAGTTAGCAGATTCTCACAAGCATTAATTATTCTTACTCACTTATTCTACTACCAAGCTAACATTAGCATTTGTGTTTTCCTCAGGGATGCTTTTGTCCATAATTACCTTTCTAAAATGATGCTGTTTCTAAGAGCTACTTGTGCTTCTGTGTGGCAACAGCAGAATGGGGATGAGTCCCAGATTGCTGGTAGCGCTTGGAGGAGCCCACCTGACTCTTTTCATCAGCTCTGTGGATTCCTGTCACCCTCTGTGATAAAAGCTTTCCTCTGCTCTGCCTTTGGTGATACATTCACAGATGGTTCCAGCTCCAAGATGGCGATTAAAGAGTACTTGATTGATATTAATAGCAGCACTACAAAACAACTTGTCCAATTATTGCAGAGCTGGCACAGGAGCTGCGACTTATTACACGTGAATGCAAAATTGATGCACCAAGTAAAATCTTCATCATCTGATTTCTCTTTCTTGTTGCGGCGCAGACAGTTAAATCAGAAGTGCCTTTTGTTTTAGCTGCTTCAGAAACAGGTAAACTTTGTTTTGAGGGAGATGTGGCTCGTCTGGCCAAGTCAGGACATCTCTCAAACCCCTTAAGAACGGTCCGGTCTTATTTGTATTCCGTCTGTGATTCTTTTGAGATTCTGGCCGCATTGTGATCACAATTTTATGCTGCCCTCACGCAGTCCTGTCAGGACGTGCATATGTAAAGATGTGGAGAGACAGATACAGGGGGCCGAAATGGAATGTTGATGTTGGATTTTCCTTTTAACACGGGAACCAGGACATAAGAACATTGTTCAAACCTTGGCGTGAGCACAATTCCAACCAGTTAAAATGGATTTTTTTTAGCCCGGGGTGTTGTGGTGAAGATGTAGGAAGGCGAGAGGTTCACAAGTGCTGGGGCCAAATCACTACTCCCCTGTCAGTGAGCAAGTGCTGCCTAAGACAGCTGTCATCACAGCCCGTTTTAAGTCTTTCCACGCCCAGGGATCACTCGGCAGTGCTAAGTTGAGGCTTCCGCAAGCTCTTAGCGTCCGACTTTACACTCGAGCTTTCTGACGCAGCTGCTCAACCTCGGCTGCCGAAGCATTTGAACGTGTCTATTCAACCTTTTGCATTCAGACTGACAGATCAAGGCGATCAAGCTAACCTCCTGCTGGTGCATCTTGGCATTTTAGTCTAGAATACAGGGTATCTCATCTTATTTATGTCTTAAATTATTTGTTTTTTTTCTCCTCTCACCACAATCTAATCATTTTTTCTCCAAATGTGTCGCAGAGATCTGGGATAATTCCTCTGCCCTTTTGTTACCTGAACTACACTTGTACTGATCAGTCCCCGTGTACCGATTCTCTTTTATCACACTGAGTCCATATAAACATCACATTTAAGGTTTTGTCTATTAAAGAACCCTGTTTTCAACTTGCAGGATGAGTCACAGGCATGGAGTCAACAGACCAAACCGCAGACGCCAGAACTGTAAATCTGGTGGTCTTACCATCTCCATAAACTAATTATGAGAGGATCAAATCTCATAAATCATGCAGACATTTCTGGAGTGTCTTGTTTTGATTCTGTCTTTTGTATGGAAGTTTTAATTGTGGAATTTCTGGAAGCTTGGATTCTGAACGGAAATCCTCTCTCCTTTCCTCTGTCCCCCAGGACACGATTGATGCAGAGCTTCAAAGAATCCCACTCCCATGAATCCCTGCTCTCCCCTAGCAGCGCTGCAGAGGCTTTGGACCTAGTTTTGGATGAAGATGCTATAATAAAACCTGTCCACTCCAGTATTTTAGGGCAAGAATACTGCTTTGAGGTGTGTTACATAACCTTTTTACTTCCCCCCCCCCACTGCCACAAGCTTTTGCTGAAACACATCCAACAGTCCTTTTTTAGGGGATTTTCTGTCAAGTCTATCAACGGTGAATGGGTGCCCATCTCAAAGCTGTTCAGGAATCTAGTCCTAGCTAGCTAAAGGATTCTGCATTGACCAGAGGTGTTGAGGTTGCCCCATCATTGATGAAACACTTGCTAGCAACAGATGATCTTATGGTTTTAGCACGTTAGCTAAATGGATGCAACGGCAGAGATGTTTTACCATTCAGCTGTTTAAAAACGTGAGCAGTCGTAAGGTGCCTCTCACACTCTGTAATTTAAACATTTACATGCTCCTGGAAACAAAAACATGGGAAACTCTCTTCAACAGATCTCTTTCTCTGCAGGTGACCACCAATTCAGGGACAAAATGCTTTGCCTGCCGATCTGCTTCAGAGAGAGACAAGTGGATTGAAAATCTGCAACGAGCTGTCAAACCAAACAAGGTAGTGGAGACATGATTTTTGATTTAATGTCAGCCCCTTCGTAGCAATAGGAGCTGACAGCCGTTTGAAAAGCAGCAGAAAAACTGAATAAGATGTTCTAATGTCGTAATAGAACGCCGCATTTTGCTTCCAGGACAACAGTAGGCGTGTGGACAATGTGCTCAAATTGTGGATCATCGAAGCCCGAGACCTCCCGGCGAAGAAACGTTACTATTGTGAGCTGTGTCTGGATGACATGCTGTATGCACGCACCACCAGCAAACCCCGGACAGACACCGTCTTCTGGGGAGAGCATTTTGAGTTCAACAATTTGCCTACCATTCGTAGCCTTCGTTTGCACCTGTACAAGGAAACCGACAAAAAAAGGCGCAAGGCAATAAAATAAAATATGCTACAGTTTCTGAAATGAAGAACGGCTGCGATTTTAACATGGAAAATGTTGTTTTTGCTCGGTAATCCAGGAGAAAAGCACATATCTCGGCCTTGTCAGCATCCCCATCTCCAGCATCACGGGTCGGCAGTTCGTTGAGCAGTGGTACCCGGTGATACAGTCCAGCGTTCTGGCCAAGAGCGGCGGGGTTGGGAGCGCCAAAGTAATCAACGCCTCACTACGGGTCAAGTCTCGCTACCAGACCATGAACATCCTCCCGATGGAGCTGTATAAGGAGTTTGCTGAGTACATCACCAACAACTACCGAACACTCTGTGCGGTTCTGGAGCCGCTGTTAAGCGTGAAGAGCAAAGAGGAGGTGGCGTTTGCTCTGGTGCACATCCTTCAAAGTACAGGGAAGACCAAGGTGAATGAGGGGCCCATCGGTTCCGACAGGTTGAGCTTAAGATCTTGGTTTTTTTTAAACCTTTCCGTGCCTGAGCCGAAAAACATTCTTTTTTTTCCAGGAGTTCCTGTCTGACATGGCCATGTGCGAGGTGGACCGCTTCATGGACCGTGAGCACTTGATCTTTCGTGAAAACACACTGGCGACGAAAGCAGTGGAAGAGTACCTCAAACTGATCGGTCACAGATACCTCAAAGATGCTATAGGTAAACCTGCCGCAACCCAACCCGCTCTCACTGGACCCTCCTGGCAATAAACTGTACTCTTATCTCATTTATTATCACCTTTGGAAAGAGCAGCCATGTCATTGTGATCTACGATGTGCAGGTGACTTCATTCGAGCCTTATACGAGTCTGAGGAGAACTGTGAGGTTGATCCCATGCGTATCCCACCATCAGTCCTCGCTGACCACCAGGCCAACCTTCGCATGTGTTGTGAATTGTTGCTCTGCAAGATTATCAACTCCCTTTGGTCAGTAGTTTTTTCCATTTATGACCCTCTTTATATGTCTCTCTGTGGTGTTTTTTTGTGCTCAGCATAAATGGTTAATAGCTCCGAACTGTGCAATTTGAAATTCAAGCGGCCAATATGGTCCACCAGGGGGAGCTCGTACGGACGATTCAAAACAAAAAACATTGTTAAAATTGAATGACATGAGCCCCCCGACAACAAGGCCTTATCATCTTTATCTGCCCCTGGTGGTCAGCTGCAGTAAACTCATAAGTTCTGCCTCCCAGTGTTATTTTAGGTCACGATTTTCTTAAAAATACCATATTTTTTGGACTATAAGTCACGAAATGAAGGAAAAGTTATATATAAGTCGGAAGTGTATTTTTTGGAAGTGTATTTTGCAAAATCCAAGAACAAGAACAGACATTTCATCCAAAAAAGCAAGTTATAATAATAATAACAATGCAATATAGAACAACAGGTTGAATAGGTGTCAAGTATGATAACGTAACACATTAACAGTTACTCAGATACACAATAGCATAAAGAACATACGTGGGAGGCTGTAAAGGTAAAATCAACATAATAAGCTTGCGACTCCAACAAACCTGTTTCTGGTTAGCAACTTTACCAAAATGTCAATCTCATTCTCCATCACTGAATCTATTGAACTCTTCATCCTTGATGAATTTGATTTTCTTTTGGGGGCATTTGTGTTCAGTCTTTCTCAGTTGTCTTTAAGTTAATGTTTAAATTAATGTTCAGTGGTACAGGAGTAGTACAAACTGGTCGTTGTCACAAGTCTAGAGCGCTCTTTTACGGCTGTAGGTAATATTTACTCCTTCGTCGTGTGGTCAGTGTGAATTAACACATTTTAATATGCATATATATAAGTCGCAGGACCAACCAAACTAGGAAAAAAAGCGCAACTTATAGCCTGGAAAATACGGTAATTTTCCCAGTGTTGACTAATGTCGTTGTAGTAAACCTCTGCAACCTCATTGACCTCAAACTGAAATAACCAGTAACATAATCAACAAAAAATGTTATGTAAGATTTCAGAAATGCTTTCACAAACTCATTGTCATCCTGGGAAGGTTGCAGTCCACTAATCCTCCGTCTGTTTTAGTTCACTGACCTTGCAAGATTCCTAATGGCTGCTGTGTTTTTCTCCTTGACGGTGGATAACAATATCACCTTCTGATTTCAGTATATTTCCTCGGGAGCTAAAGGAAGTCTTCGCCTCATGGAGGGCGAGATGCGCGGAGCGAGGAAGAGAGGATTTGGCTGACAGCCTCATCAGTTCGTCCCTCTTCCTTCGCTTCATGTGCCCGGCCATCATGTCTCCCTCCCTGTTCAACCTGATGCAGGAGTACCCGGCTGAGCCCACGTCCCGCACGCTCACTCTCATCGCCAAGGTGATGCAGAACCTGGCCAGCTTCAGCAAGTGAGTCTCCACTTGCACCCAGCTGTTAGACTGACACCTGTGCGAGGTGGGAGACCTGTCACAGCGTAAAACCTTGAAAATGAAGATTTCTAGTTTGCCTGTGACTCTATCGTTAGTCATAGCAGGTTTCAAAGATTTTAGCAGCACACTCGAGGCTGCATTGAGGGTTTTTTTCCAAAAATATCAATACCACTGGGTTATATTTGCGCCTGTTCCATAAAGTCTAATTTTTCTCAGCAGAAGTGTAAAATCTTTAATTTGTACGAAAGCTGAGCAAAGTCTGTAAATGTATGTGGACTTTATGGTATTTTAGCGTATTTAAGGCACCTTTAGGTGCTGTGTACTGTCTGGTGTTTGGTACACTCCTTTACTTTTTGAAATATCTAGAGCCAAAGCTGCATCTCCAGACTGGAATTAAAGGAGCAGAGATTGTGTCTAATGAGCAAAATGGGTGTTTATCATCCCTTCAGATTCGGACCGAAGGAAGAGTACATGTATTTCATGAATGAGTTTCTGGAGATGGAGTGGGGCTCCATGCAGCAGTTTCTTTTCGAAATCTCCAACATGGACACTGGTGGAAACGCTGGGGTGTTCGAGGGCTACATCGACCTGGGCAGAGAGCTGTCCATGCTCCACAGCCTGCTGTGGGAGGTCATGGGCCAACTCAGCAAGGTGGGCGCAGTAACAATATGACTTCTTCATTTGAAGAAGTTCATTCAAAGATTGTTATAGAATTGGTGTTTTGACATGCAAGTCGTGTGTTTTCCTTCTCTTCACTCCTCTCTCAGAGATAAACAGATGGGAGACCTTTTAAGCTGCTTCTGTGCACCTGCAAATAATTTTTAAATGAATTCACAGGTTAATCTTTCTGTGCAACTGCACAAAACTCTGAATAAGTGTTTAATTATTAACACGGAGAAGTTTTTTTGTTAATCTGATTCACAAAAAGATGCCTAAATGAGGCTTGCTAATAAGACTAATCTGTTGTCTCCTGGCGTTTTCTTTATTTTGCAAGGACATGGAGTACCTGTACATTTAATACAGGAGAACAAAATAACTGCAAAGGTAGATTCTCATAAATGACATTAAAAATAAAGAAGCCTATAACGTGTATCAGGACTGACGTGAAGGTCCGTCAACTCTTGAGGTTTCCCTGTCGAGGCTGTCGTAGATGAAGGTCTCAGCAGGGTGGGGTCAGTGAAGTCAGGCTGTCTTTGACCTTTAGATGTTGAGGTTTTTTTTGTCTTTTTGAGTTTGAAAATATTCCGGTGCTGCAGGATGCCATTCTCAAACTGGGCCCTCTGCCGCGGCTGCTGAACGACATCAGCGTGGCTCTGAGGAACCCGCAGCTCCACATGCCCACAAACCACCAGCCGGACAGGCCCAAGGACAGACTCTTCTCACGGCCATCCTTCAACCGCCTCAAGTCGTCTGACTTCCAAAGCCATATGATGCGTGACTTAAACAGGTCTGTTTCTGTGCTTTCCTGTGTCCCTGGGTTCAGATTTACAATTTCTGTGGCAATGATTGCTCTATATAATGGGTATAATTAACAGTAAAACACCAGTGTTTTTTTTTATCACGGGATCATAATTCTCTTTAAATATTATTATTATAAATTTATGGTCACCATCTGTTACTACACACTCTTACAAAAAAAAAAAATCCTCTTTTGTGTTTTAGTCCATTTTAACACTCTGCTTTTGCCCAGATTGAGTTGTTCTCTTTATAACAATGATAAGAACTCTTGTAGTGAGCAGAAATGGACTGTACTGCACACATTTTGTGCTCATTAGCTCCAGAAGGAAAATGGCAAACTGAATTATGAATCACTAAATGTGACAAAAGTGAAGAATAACTCAGCAAAAGTTGGTGCAGATTCAGATAAAGGGTCAGGTTGAGGAGTTGGCGTAAATCTCTCCACTCCAGCAGCCGTTAGGTGGAACACAAGCGAGACAGTGAAGTCAAACGGTGATCAGGGAGGATATTCAGTAACTCGGGGTCTCTTTTCTGCTGCGTGTCTGCAGTTCCATAGACATCTCACGCCTGCCATCACCCACCACCGGAGTCTCGGCGGTGGAATCGCTCTCATCCAACCTGAACATGAGGCGTCTGGCAGAACGTGACCTCCGCTCTTCAAGGGAGGTGTTCTACGTGACTCGCCCTCCGCTGGCTCGATCAAGCCCAGCGTACTGCACAAGTAGCTCAGACATTACAGAACCAGATCCAAAGGTGCTGTTCTACTCTTGTTTAAAATACCAACTCACAAAAATACATACAAACCATTATGTGTATTCTAAAGTATAATGTCTTTATTTGAATGCATAATGAAATAAAAGGTGATTAAATACTAAAAAAAAAATAAAGAAATAGCAAAGTTATTAATTTAATTTCCTCTTGGTCTTGGTTCTCAGGTCCACAGTGTGAATAAAAGCGTATCCATGATGGACCTTCAGGACTCCCGTATGAACAGCATTTCCAACCTGAACTCAGTGGGAGACATGCTGACCTCCTCCCAGGCCTCCATCGCCGGCCTGGGCCACAGCTTCGGGAACCTTTGCGGCCCTCTTCGGCATATGCCAGCCGGCTCAGCGGGTTCAGGCTTGAGGCTGAGCCAGATGGGCCACATAGGGGGGCCGACAGAGTCCATCTCCCAGCAGCAGCAGCACGCGGCGGCAGCCATGAACTTCCCCCTGTCCTTCCAGAACCCGCTATTCCATCTGGCGGCACAGAACTCCCCAGCTCAGGCCCAGTCGCACCCCCCTCCCCTCCTGCTCGCCCCTGAGCCAGAGAACGGCCACCACGACTACCAGCCGGCCTTTGGCAACAGCGCCTTCTCCCGCAGCGAGGACTTGTCGGCCCTGCGGTCACAGAGCAGCCTGGTGCAGCCGAGCATCGTCCACTCGCACAGCTACAGCGATGATTTCACCCGGCAGAATCAGAACAACGACTTCGCTTGGCACCAGCTGTCACTGCAGGTGCAGGTACGGGGCTGTCTTCTGTCATTTCAGTCTTTGGGATTGTGCTTAACATGATTTTTTTTTATTTTATTTTATTTTTTTGCAGATCACTCAATGAATAAATGGATAACTATACATTGATATTCTTCTGTTTAAGCTAAGGGTGCAGTAATGGGTGCATTGTCAAGGTTGTGTACGAAGGAATTCTTTAGAAAATAACCTTCTCATGGGCTCTAGTGTATGAAACTGATGTGAGGGTACTTCTAAATGAAGCCAACAGCTGCAGGACTGTTCACTGAACCGCTGTAATGTGAAGGGTGCTTGATGTAAATTGCATTGCGCTCTGCTCTTATTTGAACAGGCTGAGTGTTAGAAACATGCAGATGTAACCGTATCAGACAACATTTTTGATCACTGCAAGTTATTTTTAAATATACAAGTACAAATTGCGCAGGCAGAAGACGACACAACTTCCTCCCCTCACCGTGACATAAAGAAGAACATCTAAAATGTGTATATGTATAAAATCCAAACCATAAAAAACCCAGTGCTTTTGAGCCATTTTGGTAACAAACACACATGTTGTCCAAATGTACAGAGAGTCGGGCTCGTTAGCAGAGGTCATGCTGGTGTCTTTTGCTCGATGAAGGGTTGTATTTTTAGAGCTGTATTTAGTGATGGAGCTGAAGAGTACTGTAAACACTGACATATACCATACATCCTTACAAAAGTAAAGTGCTTAATGATGAAGCATTGAGCTATTTCTGTGTCTGCGTGGGCTGGAGTGGAACAAATATCGCAGGCCTGCTGTTTGTTTATACTGCTAATGTGTCAGGATAATGCTCTATCTTTTCATTTAACCATCTTCTGTTCCTATGCAGCCATCCATCCATCCAGCACTCAGTAGTTTACAGGCAAAACAAGGTGTGCAGACTTAAGCTATTTTTTGTAGGAAGCCTTTTAACCAAAAGGTTGAAATGTTCATATTTTCTGTCTATTATTGCTGTTTTTCAATTACATGGAAAATATTAATTGCTTGTGTCTTCTTAATCATTCTTCCACCATTTTGTCTCCTTAGGATTCTCTTCAGCAGCAGCACCTGGTGGGCATCACATCGCAGACCACAACTGGCACCGGCACACCTGCCTCGTTGGCCACGCCCCCGACCACCGTTCACCCTGTCCGCCAATCATCCGTCGCCCCCCCGCACCTGAAGTCACAGCGATCCATCAACACTCCAGCCACCGCCACTCCTCCCAAGGCCCGCCCGCAGAGCAGGAACCTCCTCCTCGACTCCTCCGACGGCAACTTCAGCGGCGGTCAGCCGAAGCTTCGCCAGGCGCAGCAGCTGGCGCAGCAGCAAGCGCCGCAGCAGCAGGAAACGCAGCTGTCGGTGACAGACAGCCCGGCTCCTGGACTTCCATACCAGACCAGCTCAGCCAAAGAGAACCAGGGCCCAGCGGCTACCGGCGAGGTGTCCACAGACACCCCCACCAAGAACACCAAGAAGTCTGCACAGTCCCAGCTGCAGCCGCCGCAGCAGCACCTGCTGAAACCAGGCAATAAACAGGTCACGCTCATATCCTATTAGCAGCACACAGTAATGGTCTCTGACATCAGTTTGAACCGTCACCAAGCTGTCTCTTCCTTTAACTTCAGGGTTCTCAGTCGACTTTGAACACCCCAGCCCTCAACGAGCGAACGGTCGCTTGGGTGTCCAACATGCCTCATCTCTCTGCCGACATCGAGAGCCTGCGGCCGGACCGTGAGGGCCAGCTCAAAGAGTACTCCAAGAGCATGGACGAGTCGCGACTAGATAGGGTTCGCTTTTACAACTTTCTATCAAATACATGAAGTAAATAAGTGTTCATTAATGTTTAATGGTTAAACAAAGGATTTAGCATCATAATCATGGGTTTTTAAAGGCAGGAAGGGGTTACCTACAGTAATCATTAGCAAAGACACTAGCTTCTACATCTTTATATGATAGTAATTTAGCACAGAGCAAGTTTTGTCTGCAGTTATGTGCAAGATTCCAACACTTTTTTAAATGTAAATACGCATCAGTGCAGAAATTGTAATACTTTTATTTTTATGTCAGGTGAAAGAGTATGAGGAAGAGATCCATTCTTTGAAAGAGCGTCTGAAGATGTCCCATCGCAAGCTCGAAGAATACGAGCAAAGGCTTTTATCGCAGGAGCAGCAGACCAACAAGATCCTGCAGCAGTATCAGAATCGCCTGGAAGACAGCGAGCGCCGCCTGAAGCAGCAGCAGCTGGAGAAGGACTCTCAAATCAAGGGCATCATCAGCAGGTCAGTAGTGTTCTGGTTGACATGTGGGGCTGCGCAGACCTCACTTCAAAACCTACAGCAGAATATCACATGAGCCATTTGCCATCAGAAATATATCTGCCCTCTTGCCGCCCCCTAGTGGTCAATTCTTGATCTCGTTGACGTCTACTGGTGAACCAATAACAAATGTCCAGCCTGTAAAATGTTTTCTTTCCTTAAAATCCTAAAAATAACATAATAATAATTCATTATTTAGGTCAATAAAATTGTTGAAATACCATTCCAAAACGGTTACTATGCAGATTTCCTACTTTTGGAAATTTGGGACAGTACACGTAAACACTGTTTCCTGCACTAATTTGCAAAGACTTGCCTTCAAAAGTGGGTTAGAAAAGAGTTTATTTCCATCATCACTGTCATTACATTACAGCCAAAACATAACAGCAAAGTATATGCGAGTGAATAAGTGAACGTTTTCCATCATCATACAGTTAAAAAGGCATGAGAAACACAGATACTGCCGATTTAGACAAAAATGAATGTTTCAAATCCAGAAAGTGGTGGTATAGAAATGGAAAACACAAGTAGGAATATCATTTTATTTACCTTTCTGCAGTAGTCTAGAAAAATGCATTAGAATGGTCTTGGATGAATGCATCCGACAGTGGGTGGCGGTGACACAGGTGGTAGATTAGAGGGTCATTGTGCTGCAGTTTTCACACCGTGGTGTCCTTGAGCAAGACACTGAACCCCGAAATGCGTCTTCAGTGTGTGAGTGTATGTGAACAGATGAATGTAAAACTGTAACTAAAACAACCTGAGTGGTCGAGATCAAATGTAAAACCTTTGAACTGTTTCCCAGAAGATTCTAGATTCCAGAAGATTCAGTCCGAATGTAGCCAGGAACACGGCAGAACCTTAATATGGTCACACGGCCACCTAATCCTACAGTAAATATGAAGAACACCGGCTTCATAAGCCTATTTTTTATCAACCAGTATGTTTCTCTCTATTTCCCTGTTGTCAGACTCATGGCTGTGGAAGATGAGCTGAGAGGGGGTGCCATTCCTGATATTAGGCCTCGAATCCTCACAGACCAGGTTTGTGCCTGTGTCTACGTCTTTTATCATCCCTATTTGCCAAAATAATCATGTCCTAAAACAGATCTCATCATCCTTACATCACATCCAGAGCATTGAGCAAAGCCAGTGCAGGGAAATCGCTCCAGGACATCATGCACTTCACCTGTTCCCATCTTTCAAAAGTTCAATTCTATCACATCTGAACTAGCATTTCATGATTTTCTCGACACCCCTCAAGGCACAATGAAAACAGTATAGATCACTAAAAGACAAGAGATGAATGGGAGTTCATTTATCTGCAGCCGCTGAAGGAATAGCAGATATCACTGAAACTGAATGATCTTCACCTAAAAAGCATTGTTATTATTTCCCAGAATGCATTACACCACCAGATTTACTGAACTTTACTGAACTGAACTTTACAGAACTACATTACGACAGACTTGTTAAATAAATATTAGCGCGTGATAAGAATAGACACCCTGCGTGCCAGCGTCAAACAGTTTTACTCCATTCTGATTTGCAATCTGGCCCTCAGTTAACTCCAATCGCAGCGAAATCAAGGCAGCATCGTGGTGGTTTTTTATTTATTTTAAGATTCACACGACGAGCTCAGTTTCAAGTGTTTAGAAATGCTATTCCTTCTTTTTAATCATGTCTGAGTGTGAAAAGTCTTTGATGACTGTAGATGATGGAAAGAGCTTTGAAGCAGTGTGGTATTTTGGGGGAATGAAGTCAGAGTCGGCTCTCTTGCTGAGGTGGATATGATGGATCTGCAGAGCAATCAAGTATCTGCTGCCAGCACCTGGTTAGGCTGCTTCATAAACATACATTTAAAAAGAAGGATTTATTTCCTTCACCTGATTTGTAGACTTGGAACTCGCTGCAGTCAGTCTAATTGACAACATGTGATAGTAAATAACCATTATGTGACTGTTTCCTGGTTTTCCCAGATACATTCATGTTTACGTTACGCTAAGATAAAAGGCTGCTGCTTCGTATTAATGCTCTTCTCTTTTCTGTCTGCTTTACTAAAATCACACTTTATCTCCTTTATAGGTGCAATAAGTAATACACCGCTCTAAACATCAAGTTAAAACTAGCAAAATAAACCAATTTTTTGACACCAATAGGTCTGCTATCTGCACGGCTGTGTAAGTTTATTGTTTAATATAGCATGAGTAGGTGATTATGATGTTAACATACCTCAGTTTGTTTAATTCAGTTCAGTTCATCAATTGATCTTTATTTATATAGTTTCCGTTACGATCAAAATTGTGTGTAGGTGCTTTACAGAAACCCAGGGCCTGACCCCCAGCAAACCACAGCGGCATGAAAAAAAACCCTTTAAATGGAAGAAACCGTGAGCAGGGCCAGGCTCAGACAGGAGGAGCCTCCCGGTGATGCAAATCCATTAATTACACAGAGGAATCAGAGCTGGAGCTGAGCTAGTCAGCGGGGTCGGAGGTCATCGGGTCCATGCACAAGCATGAGTTGGCGATACCTGTAGAAATCCAGGTTACAGTGGATTCCTAATAGCCTGTGTCTTCTTGCATATTGCCCCTCGATGCTTGCAGCCTGGTGAAGCTGTGGAACCTGTTCTAACTTCACCTCCTCTGCCTCCTCAGTCTATCAGCCAGGGTTACGGTGGCCACCCAGGATCCTGACTGTCAATTTCCAAGTGACCAGAGGTCATGATGGTCACTCAGGTGTAAGAAGACCGGTATGATCATCCCACAAAAACCCATGGAGAGAAGCTCTGCCAGATCCACCAGGACCAAAGGGGCTTCAACCTAGATTTAGTTTGTTTGTTTTGTTTGGGGTTTTTTTTGGTATTTTTTTTAACTTATGCACATATTCAACTTTGCCTGAACCAGAACTTGACAATCAGTTTAGCGTGTGGACAAGTGTGCACAATGAATCTTCTGCACGTTTTGACTCAAACAAAAGCCAGTGCCACAACTACGGCAATACTGAATCCGAGTTCCTTTATTTGACCAGAAGACATGACAGGAGATGCTGGCGATGATCTACGAGCACCTTGCTCTTGTGTAATTTAAAGTATCTGCTGCCAGCACTTGGTTAGGCAACGTAGGAACTGGTTTTAATGAGCACAGCATTCCCCTGAGAAAACACAGCTGTTTTATTCACACAGTTGTCATCAATGATCTTTCAACAGGGGGCCCAAGCAAGGTTATGGTTCCCATTAAACGGCCACTGCGGAGGCTGTTAATGTGATTTTTGTACCAGTGATATTACAACTGCCTCCTCTACAAACAAAACAGTAATCGGTTAACTGCTTATAATACGATTCGAACGTTCTCTCTTTTTTTCACAGTTTAATATTAGCAGTGCGTGTAAAGCCGGAGAATCAACTCTGTATAAAAGTTTTTCTTAAAGCTACTAAACCTTTTAAATACAATACTTTAAAGAAGATTTTCTTTTATTTATATTTATAAAGCTTGTCGTAATGAATCAGTGATATGATTCCTGAATCAGGTGAAGGGTGGGCTGTTCAGACCATGTTTGCTGATGCATTATGGGAAACCAATCGATCAGTTTTGGATGCTCACAGTAGGCTACCGTGTTGTACTGAGCGATAACTGAGGTAACACGATAGGCTGCAGTGTAACGTGGTGTACTGACTTATTATTTAATTTACTGTTCCAACTGATATTTTTCACCGCTGAACAATGTCGAATCTGTCACTCAGTGCTGGACCAGTGTCCAGGGTCCAGCTTGGTAATTCGATGGGAGTAAGGTCAGACTTGACATGGCTGCGATGGGCCTCTGTGTCTGATCACATACCCATCACAGCAACACGCAGCACAGCTTTCTCCTCCCTCACAGGGTTTTCCTGCAGCAGCAGGACATTTTCTAATGGATTTTTTATTTATTTTGCATCCAAGAGACGACAAACTAAACGAGCCTCGGGCGTAAAGAGCCGCCCTTTTAAAAACATCCGCACCCTTTCATTGATTTATATATTTTCAGCTTTTGTGCCTTTTCTTGTTTGGTTGTGCAGCACTTTGTAACACTGGTTTGGAAAAGTGCTGGAGTTAATATTAGCGCTTCTGTCTGTTGTATTTAACCTTCCCGGAGCATAGATGTGCAATAGTTCTGCATGTGCTTTTCAAATGCGAGGACCAGTACGCGGATTTGATGCCGGACGCGGTACAAAAGTACAACAACAACAAAGCTTTGGCGTGGCTCACTTGTCGGAGGGCATCTTTTTGTATCGAACCTGCGGCCTCTTCCATTTTTCTAGGAGGGCGTTCAGCCTTTTGCATCACACATGTCGGAAAAATGAGAGGAGAACGAAACAAGAGAACAGAACTAGAAAAGCAGGTTCCTGTAGTATATGTGCATTGGAAATGACTGCCTTACAGTCCATGCCCCAGGGCCCAAAACAATAATACCAATACATTAAAAAAGATGTAAACATTGTTTTTTCCCTGTACAATTTTTTAGTCAGGTGATGAAATAATAAGCGGTGTGTTGGTAACATGTATGTACGTTTGAATCATTTATATTACAGATTTCATGTTTATTATAATTTATCTTGCCTTTAAAAGAACCATTTTTTTCCTTTTCCTTTCAATATAAATATCTGCGATACAAAGTTCTATGGTTATGTTAACAGAAATGTATAAAATATCTTCATGTATATTTATTCTTATATGTAAAATGTAATCAAATCAAGACTAGGAATCCAGGCATGTTGAACTTGTGGTAAAACTCTGATGCTTATATTTACAATATTCTATGATGAACTCTTAATGCTGCAGCCCGGACACCACAGTGCTGCGTTCACCAGAGGAGAGTTGTACAGTTTCCCAGTATGTGTTGGAACCATAGGGCAGGTTTAGAGAGCCTGGACTCGGCGGTGCTTTCAGCCACACTGGATTCATCTTTGAATTCATGTTCCGTTTATTAGGCCTACATACAAAATACAGTGTTTTTAAGTGTTATCCTACACTGATGATATCATTTCTAGAGAAGCTGTAATTCAAAATCCAAATATCATTCAAATCTAGTTAGATAAAAATATATATAAAGATATGATAGATATATGTCCATGTATTCTTGACATCCTTCTCTGTATTCGCTGCAGGGGTACTGTGCTACCTCTGAAATCCAGCCCATTTCTGATGAGAAAAAGGATCCTTAGTCTGCGTCTGAGAGGGTACTTTAATCCCTATTATTTAACATGCAATGGCACCTTGACAGAGTATTTCTTTGTCACAGAAATCCGGCTTAATTTTCATTTGCTATAATCTGTCTGACACAGGAGCATTATTGAAATTGACCCTTTTGTATTGAAGTGCCGTTACTGTCCATAAAAATCTCCCACTTTACAGGATTGATTGTGTTGTAGGATTTTATTCACATTTATTGCTAACATTTTGTATCAAATATGAACGCCAAATACTCAATTAAATTAAATTTAAAATACTGACTAGTGGGGTGTGTGCTGAGACTACTACTGGATTTTTTTTTTTAATTATCGGTTGATTTCTGCCACTCATCTTCATAAATAGTTATTTAAATGCTGCTTTTCTTCATGGAAAGAAAATAATACTGGCGCCAACTATTATTAGATCTGGTGATGGTTATTACTGACGTGCTTTATGTTTACAGAGTCCCAGCGTTTAAAGAATATTTATTCCGACCCGAGAGAGGATCTAATAAATGAAATGAGATTTCTTGTATATTTTAAATAGCGGTGTTTAACATCTATCAATATATTTATGTTTTATAAAATCGACAATTCTTTTGGAAAGGAACAAAGTATTTTTCTTGGCAGCTATTATTCTGCACAATTGATCTACTGTGTTGCAAATATTTACAGTATTTGATGAGATTACTGACTTATATTGGGCCCACTGGATGTAATACCTTCATTTACTTGATATTTCTTTTGAAAGAAGCCATGCCCCGTTGATAAGCCATACCCTCCTGTCCCCTGATGTTGTGTGGTGGATGTTCAGTGTTGGTGGTTTTATTTATAATGGTAGTTATTGTAGGTATGATTGCGCTTGTAATTCATATAATGAATAGTGTAAGTATACTTGATTGATATGATTTGTTTTGTTTGAACAAAGGGAATGTATTCATTTTTCAGGTGATTTTTTTTTTCTGGAGTGATTTAAATAAACTAATAAATCCCTACATTTGTCTTCACCTTGAATCTGACATCATGGGGTGGTGTAAGGCCTTTTAATGTTCAAAAATCCCTCCAAAGACCATGCAAGTGTCCCATTTTTATGTCTTTAGTATGTATGCTGACATATCCTACATGATTGCATCACATGACACCCTACTCTGGCGTAAATTAAAATACTTTGTGTATTTCACTTTTAAAATGTATTGTTGAGGACTCAAATACTTTCTACACATCTTTGCATGTGTCTTTATTTTAAAGTTCAATTATTTTTTTTACATTTTTTTTTTTTTTTTGCTATGACGAGGAACATCTAGCCTGAATAAATACTAACAGCATGTTCATAAACATGGAAATAAATTATTTTAAATTTTACAATTTTATGCATTAATGGTGAAGAAAGGGCGCTTTCATTTTGTTGTACTACAGCTTGAATGACGACAGAGACACGGGCCCACTTTCGGATTTAATTTTCCCTTTAAAATGTGCTCCAACAACAACCACAGCAAAATCATCCCAACTGCAATACTGGACATCACTGTTGATTACCAGTACGGTATACTCAATTAGTGTATGACGTGCATGATTACAGAGGAATATCATGAAAGAATAGAAAGACATTTAACTTTGAACATTCGGACAGCTGTACATTGTACATTTCAGAAACACATTTGACATTGTTTTCCTTCTCTTGTTGGTGTCTTGGATCTGCTCTCAGTGCCCTCCATCATGACTTGCGACATTGCAAACGTTTTGGCCAGTTCTGCTGAAATATTATCTACAGTATCATCAAGCGGGATGAGGAAATGAGGCAAGCGCTGAGACTTAACAGCTGGACACATCTGCTGATGTGGATATTTTTATCTCTTGGAATCTGAACGTGAATGGAAGCCACAAGAATTTTTCTGTCTCCTGCAGACGCACATCGTGACTCTGCTTTAACCGCCGTTTCTAAATTAAATGTGTACCGAATGGAGGCCTGACACGGTGGACATGGCAGTCGGGAGGGTGGCCAGAGGTGCGTGCCGCCTGATGTCACTTTGGCTAGTCATGGTGTACATGCTGTGGAGCGGAATGGCCAGCTGGCTCGCTTCTTCCGGCGCCACCTCGGAGCGGATGCCGTGGGGCGTCACGGACAGGAGGGTGCGGGACACCTTGAGGAGGATGTTGCGGAGAGCCGTGCGGTATTCTTTCCTCACCAAGCAATAGATGACGGGGTTGAAGCAGCTGCTGGTAAAGGCCAGGCAGTTGGCCACGGGGAAGAAATATGTTTGAGCCCAGAAGAACGAGAGGGAGAACTGAACTATGTCGAGCTGGATCAGGGTGCTCCAGAGGGAGAGGATGTTGTAGGGGAACCAGCAGATGCAGAATGAGAGCACCACCACGGCCACAGACTTAGACACGTTGGCCTTCCTCCGAGAGCTGCTGCCCCTCAGGTTGTGACGACAGAGGAAGCGCAGCAGGAGCAGGTACGAGAGGGTGATGATGGCGTACGGCAGCAGGAATCCCAGCACCATCCTCAGGAGCTGGTTGATTCCGAGCCAGGCCGTGCCATCGGGGAAACGCAGCACGCACGCCGTGTCGTTGCCGCTGCCCAAATGTGCCAGTTGGGCGAAAACAGCTCGGGGCGAGGCCGCGATCACCGCTGCAGCCCAGATGAAGGCTGTGACCACCTGAGAGGTGCGTGTTCTGCTGCAGAGAGATGTGCTGGATTTGAGCGCCGTGGCAACATAGCAGTAACGGGTCAGGCTCATAGCTGCCAGGAAGAAGCAGCTGGCGTAGACGTTGAGCCCTGTGAGGAAGCACACCGCCTTGCACATGGTTAAACCGAAGGGCCAGCTGTAGTCCAGCGCAATCTCTACAGCCCAAAACACCAGGACCATGGAGAAGAGCAGATGGGCTAGAGCCAGATTGAACACAAAGAAGTTGATCGTGCCGGTGGTGATGGTGTGCGTAGAATACAGCAGGAACATCACCAACACGTTCACCAACACCCCTGCCGTGGCCACGATAGAGTAAACCACCGACACGACGACTCGCATCCACAATAATCCATCATCCAGAAACTCCAGCTCGCCATCCATGCTGGAGATGGACCAGTTGAAACCGTTGAAGAGCAGGTGGGAGGTGTTACAGGGGAGGCTTGCATTGCAACCGTTGGGGAAGTTATCAAAGTGCTGGAGAGTCCTGTAGGTGTCGGACATGTTGTTGCAGCAAAGGGAATCCAGCATTTGTTGACTACGTTGTCCCTCCGCCAGTTATCACCTGTAAAAATCAGTACTGGGAGCCTGTTTATGAGCTGACAATCATTTATCCCTGAAAGGAAAGAGGAAATGATTATTACATAATCAGCCCAATGAGCTAATGAGGCCATTAGCCCGGTCAGATAAACCGATTTCCTCTTCAGGGTTACCCACAATCAAGTAATGTCTAAAAAATAAACTTTGATGGGGAGAAATATGAATAATGGTTGAAACAGTTTTACCTATTTCACCATCCGAAGTGACAAAAGCTGTAAAGGCCCCAGAAACATGTATAAATATCAGCTGTAATGTAAACTATCATAATTTGGTGTCACTATGTTATTAGTTTTTTTAAGTGTAACTTGTCAAATAAATGATGCTTATTACCTGGACATAAAGATGACTTTAAGAGTTACTCTGTTGATACTTATTTCATGAAATCGACAGATATTTTTGTCACACGGAACTATAAACAATGGTACATTCTGATAGCTGTTGTCAGAATTTCTTTTAATTTATCTTTTTCCATTTAAAAATTAGCAATAATTTCACATTTTATCATTCTTTAGCTGTGACGTCATGACATATGTGGACAAAATTTTTTTGAGGAATTAATTCTTTATCATTTTAAAATACAGTGTTTGATAAAAAATAATTATCAATCATTTGATCTGAAGTAACCACTTTCAGAAAAACTAATTTAAAATTTTCTTACAAAGCAAAAATAAGTAAGTATACAGAGAAATACTTACTCAATTGAAATGAGACACTGAACATGCGTACACTCTTCTACCTGGCCGTTCTTTTACGTTTCTGCTATAAATATGGAAAAAAAGAAACTCACCTAATTATCACAGAGGAAGAAAACGTTCACCTTTTTATCTGTTTTCTTGCAATCAGCAGCTCTGGGGACCAACATGAAATAACTGAAAGGTTCACCACAGCAGCGCAGATGTCAAAAACCCACAAGACATGCTCCACCCATCAGGGTTTTTTTTCCGCTAGATGTGTTCAACAAAGGTAAACTTCCTTAGAAATGACAGATGACACTCAGATTAGTGAAAATGAATTCACAGAAAATTGATTGAGACTTTTTTCTTCTTTCAAATTAAACCAATGTGATAGCCATCACTCAGAAAATGTGTAACAACGTTTAAGTCTAATATTCTTCAGTAACCAGGAACTGACTAAGTTTTCTAAACCCTACTGTGTTTTTAATGTTGATTTGGATCCACAGAATCAAAAAACACCGTTCTGAATTCAGAGATTTTACAGGATTGTGCAAAAGAGTGGCCTCACTTCTCGCTTCCTTTGTTTGTTTACTTGTGAATTTTTCATGGATGAGGACACTTGTTATCTCTGATTTTGGGCTCTGAACCCTTTTCGTACAATGTTGAAGACTTTGCTGCATATCAAAATGTTTTCCTCCTGCTTTCTCTCTGAAAATGTTTTTGTTGTTTGTTTGGTTTTTTTCTTGTATATGTGTGTCAATAAAGTGACAAATACTGACTAAAATGCAACAAGGCCAATTCCTTTTCTTCCCCCTTTCATAACTGGTGTATTTTTTTTCAAGATTAAATTAAGCCTCAGTGATGTCAGCAGTGAAGGACAAGATGAGATTATGTTGGAGGGGCAGGGATGTTGATTAATGTCAGCCTGTCTGAACAGAATCATGGAAGAAAACAGACACAACACACTGACTCGAGCGCCTGGAGACATAGGCAGTGGCCTCAAAAAGGTCCACGGCAGAGCAAACTAGATTACCAGCACCAATACTTGTTTTGTTCTGTGCGTATTTTAGCACTTTTGGAGGTAGAGATGTTAATTATGATCTTTTCTCCTGCTCTCATCACAAGAATCACAATTTAATTAGTATCCAGTAGGGGGCAGTCATGCTCTTGTCTGGGATTCGTGGCATTAAATTGTTGAAAATAAACTGATCTGTGGGCGCCCGCCTCTTGTTTAATGCTCTAAAGCTCATTATTTTGAATCTAGCTAAAGATATATGTAATATGCTAAAGTTGACAACTTTCCATTGTAGGAAAAAAATAAAACAGATTTCTGTCATAACTCAACAAGAATTAAATAAAAAACAAAACACAGAAATATGACATTTTTTGCAACTGTTGTTAGAATAGAATAGAATAGAATAGAATAGAATAGAATAGAATAGAATAGAATAGAATACTTTTTATTGTCATGGTGTGGTACAACGAAATTGTGGTGCACCTCTGGTTCAACAGTTCAACAAGTAATACAGTATAAACATATTCACAGTATGAAAAACCTATTCGCAGTATAAAGCCTTTTAACATATAAACTAAATGTTCAAGGTGCCCTGTGATGAACTGGAGCTATTCCTGTTGCTCCCTGATGAGCACTGGGACAAGCTCCAGCAGAGGTCGTGACCTTTGGAAGGATTAAACAGTGATTTACACAAGATGAACTAAAAATGAACCAAATCTATATCACTTACCTGCACATGTAGTATCAGCAACAGCTAAAACAATAGACACCAAACAAAATACTTTAATTGGTATCTTTAATTGAGGAAAGAAGAGGAGACACTAAATAAAGTAGGAAGACACATGTATTCCCAGATTAGTTACATAACTTTTATTGCTTATGCAAAGTTGATCTCTCATTGAACACCAGTCTTTTCACCCAAGTTAATAGTAAACATCTAACAGTTAGGACATCATCTTTAAACATTTAGTAATAAGATTTTAAGATTGAACTGCTTTATGTTACTATTTAAACACAGCTGTGGCTCTGAAAATGTCCATATTTGAATTTAGAGAAGATGGAGCATTTTAAATCCACGCAACCTGCTTGACCAACTCAGTTATATTTTATAACATTATTCCATTTGATCTGTATTGCTAACCAATGTTTTCAAAATATTCTTTATATTATAATAGTAGCAGTTACTACTCTAAGTTATCCCCAAGCAAAACCGTAGCAGTTGCGCTTTACTGCCCCCTACAGTCAAAATATAGCATTTCACTCTGGAGTACTGCAAACTATAGATCTTCTCTTTTAAACTAAAATCATTCTGATAGTCAACACATTTTTAGGAGGAAAATATATGTAAAAATAGCGTCTCTATTGCAATATATCAAAATGCACACAAGAATGTTCTTTACTCATTCTGAGGGATCAGAATTGCTCTGACCTTTCTTGCTCTTGTTCATAGGCATTATTAACTCATCAGTTTTTCAGATTAGCTGACATGAGGCCGTGCTTAAAGGACCCACGTTCACTGGATTCCATTATTTTGTGGAGAGAGTGGGAGATGTGTGTGTGTGTGTGGGGGGGGGGGGGCAGCAATTTGGTCTGCATCCTCTGCTCCACCACAACCTCTAGGGTAGTAGACAGCCAACAATAATCATTTGCATGCAGCCATTAATTGCAATAGCACATTAGTGTAAATGTTATGAACGGCTGCAGCCTCTGCAGCCCAAGATGGGTCATATGTTATTTTAAGATCCTTTGATCCTTTCATCTTTAGGCTCGTTTGATCTTGGGGGGCCGAGCATAACTCAGCATTCCTGTAATACAGGTAGCAAACTAAAGTTGTCTCTGTTGGCGTGAGGACGTCCTTGCTGATCTTCCAGTCCCAACTGTTGATCAGTTTGAAGTTGTGATTCTGTATTTTTGAAGACTATTATACCTTCTCCTGCTGGAATGGTGAATATCATTGGTTGTTATCTAATTCGTGCATATATTTTGAATGTTAATTGGATCCATTCATCTGCCTTGCTGTTGTTGCTTACTATTTTGGAACTTTTCCCCCTGCATATGTAATGGCGTTATGATTGTGATGCTCCTGTGTGACTCCGGTGGTAACAGAGCGCTGACCGGGGCGGACGCACGGTAAGTGTTGCGTTTGTTTTCTGTGCGAGTTAATCCCGGCGAGGTGGCGCACGGAGCCCCTCTTTTGTCCGCTCGTTAGCGGGGCCAGGCAGAGCAGCTCCTCCGCTCCCTCCTCTTATCTCTGGCGTCACCCGACAGCCGACGTCGCCGCCGCAGATGCTGGGGAGACTGGCCCGGGCTGCGGTTCAGGTGCTCGGCTGGGATTGGGACGCCAAGTTTTCCTCCGAAACAAACGGAAGGTGGCGGGATGACGCCCAGATTTGACAAGTGTTAATCTCCTCCATGTCGCCGCTGTTATTCCCGTGTGTGCGCGCGTGCGTGTGCGTTTGTTTGTGTGTGTGTGTGTGTGATTGTCAGTGATGGGATTCCTTGAGGGAGCGACCTGCCGCCTTTAACTCCTCTCTGAAGGTAAGAAACGAAGCTCAACGGCAGTGAAATAACCGCCGCGGTGTTCCAGTCGGCGGCTGGAGGCTGTCGCCGTGTGGCGGCTCTAGTTTTGGAAGTTCTCGGCGAAAGTTAGCTAAAAACGTCCCGCCGGGTGGCTGGTCAAAAACATGGTTGTCAGTATACATTCGGCCAAGTCTCTCCGGGTTGACAGGCTCGACGGCGGTCCCACACCTGACCGGCACCATGGTCTCCCGCGGCTGCGGGCGTCGGGGCAGATGTGTGGCGGCTATCAGGGGCCACGGTGTCGTAAACTTGTGGTGAACGAGTGCGGACGGGACAGACAACAAGGCTGCCATTGTACCGGATCAGCGGCGGATTAACAGAATTCCTTTTTCTCCCGCACTGTCTGAATGGATTCCAGTCTTTTTCTCTGCCTGCTCTGCCCGTGTGGGCAACAATATCTCGGTTTCTAGCTGCTCCAACTTCTGGTACTTGTTAGCAGGAGGTCGGGGGGACGGCAGAGACGTCCCGGTGGTCAGGAGGCAGACCTGGACGGGTCTGCTGCTTTTGGCCATCAAGGAAACATTCTTAAAATTAATTAAGTATTTAAGTGAAAAGTCAGTTTGAGCATGCTGCTTTTGTCTGGGTGGGCCAGTGCAAGCAGGTCATCACATTTGTTAACCCAAAGAGCATTTTTACAGAAATTGACTGTCAATGGAGCTTATTGTCTTGTGCTGCTTGCTGCACAAAGCACCCCAAAACAGCCTGTGTTCATGGGAAAAAAGTGCATGACAGGACAAATGTGTGTCAGATTGGTCTGTCTTTTTAGATTTGTCTGCCTTAAAAAAAAAAAAAAAGTTGTCACAACATTTAAAAAAAAAAAAATCAAGGATGAATGTTAAAAAAAGTCTAATGAGGCCTCAGAGGCAGCAGATCACAGATCTTTCCTGACAGACAATATGAAGGGCCAGATTTTGTATTTCCTGCACCCCCCACCTTTGATACACACTTGCACATCATGCCTAACATGCCCGCCCTCCCCCGTGTGTAGCCAACATGTGGGGAGGTAATCCCAGCTATTAGGGTAATCTCCTCAGTATGATGATCAATAGGGGAGGGTGCACAAGACTGGCAGACAAGAGTAGTGGTGGTGGTGGTGGAGGGGGACAAAATATGTGCTAAAGAAAAATGTTTTAATCATCCAGATTAGGTCAGGGGACTGAGGTCTGGCTTGTTGCTGGTGGGGGGAGGGGTGTAGACGGGATGATGTGAGAGGTATATGGCTATCTTTGGGCAGCGCCCTCCTGTCACAATGGACCAAAGCATTTTGTTTATGCCTGTCAAAGAAAACAGGTAGAATATGATGATTTCAATTAGTGGAGCACAAACAAAGCCGCACTTAATCTAATTTTTTTGGGGGGGGGGGATTATTGTCAAACCTAGCCAGCGACCCCAGCCTGCTTCCTCTTTATAGGCTTTAAGTTGTAGAAGCGATGACATTATTGCTGTATTGTTCTCTCTTTAGTGCACCTTTAGCTGGCATCTAAAACATCATCGGTTAGGGAGACCTTTAAGTGTGAGTCATAAGGAGATGCAGAAGTGCAAATATGAGACTACCTGTGCACAGCGTGTGCACGCTTCTGCTGAGTGTGCATCCTTTCTGCTGATATGTAAGCTAACAGCAGAGCATGCAGATGGACCACATACTTGATTCAGTGGAATAATAGCATATGCTAGGCGTCGCTCTCATGCTGGTGTCCTGGTTGCTCTGATTCCTGCAACTACTGACTCATACAGATGAAACAATTATTTATTTGAATATTTTCTCTGTTATTGGCATGTTTTCTGATCACTGGGTTCTGTCTCCTGTGGGTCCAAGATTGGCAGAGTTCTGACAGTGCTGTCCAGTTCAGAGGGGATGATGGCAGAAATGCTAGCCTCAAATGTGATGTTTTAAATCATTTTCCAGACCCACTCCAGCTAATCCAGTTGAAAGTATCAGCCCCACTGAGTATCAAGATTGCTGGGGGAAGAATTAAATTCCTGTGTGCCTCCAGTGGAAGAACTGGAGTGTAAACACCAGCAAAATGTCCAGATGGAAGATGGGAGGGATGAGTCGTCCACAGATCCCTTCTGCTCGGCCCCGTTGAGACAGAGATTGGATGATCTCAGGGAGTCGGGTTACTATCGGCCCATTCTACTCCAAAGCAGCAATGGTTGTAAAAGATGCAATGCTCCTATAGGAAACCTAATCCAGACCCTGTTGCCAGCTGTCAGGCTTTTGCTCTGGGGTGAAAAAGCTAAACAGGTATCGCCTTACGGTTCAATCCTTACCTTAATCATAGGAGGAAGTTGCACATATGCCCTTTGTCCTCCAAACAAGCAGACCCTTTGTAATTTAAGATGCTTGATAATATGCATTGATCGAGGTTTTGATACCATGAACGGAGCAATCATGTTCAAGGTCAGTCAGGAAATTTGGGCACTAAAATCAGATTTTTTCAATCACAGAGAAGAAATGTAAGAGTGCAGGGATCAAATAAGAATTTTGAAGAATAACATGGGCACAGGGGTCAAACGCTGCCGCTCTGATGCAGAATCCATTTCCTACACTTAAGATCATTTCAGTTTGGAGATTTGTAATCACACTCAGAACTTCTGTTTCCTTTCCTGACATTAATCCATAAATCATATTTGGAGTTTTATTAGTTTTGTTATTTCCTTATTGATTCCAATTACGTTTCTCTGGAAGCATGACATGCGACATCTAGTGGTAAATGTTGGTATTACCAGTTCAATCTTTGGCTTACTTACAAAATGATTTCAAAATATTTTGACATATCCCTACTCTAACTCATAGTTTATTTATTTAGAGCATTTGATTCACACAGTTTTCTGCTTTCATCCAACTCAACAAAGCATCTTTTCTCTCTTCTAGTCCATCTAATCCCATAAATATTTAATATCTGCAGATGTAATAAGATTTTCATTGGCTGCGTGTTTCGGGTGCGGCTGAAGTCATTGACACTGGACAAAAGGCAGTAGGGAAACTGAAGGACAGAAAGCAGTTTAATAGAGACATTACGAGAGATGGGCAGTGCGAGTCTGAGCTGACCTTGCCATGATAATCTAATCCCTGTTGAGAGTGCTTTTTTTAGAGAGCAAGTTAATACCAGCAGATTATACCCCAGTGTCCCCACACTGGCCAGTCCGCACTAAAACAAGTGGGTCCATAGCGGGTCGTCAGCCCTACCACAGATGACCAAATAATATCTCAGTCATAACTATTTTAAATGTCCACTCTTGTACATTTTGTCCGTCTTCAGACAGTTATCGGCTGCATTTCGGCAGTTCCGCCCGATCTCAGTTGCAAATTTGAAAGATTTTTTGACATGTGGATTCTCTCTGGACTTGTGCTTCGTAGCTCTGGGGGGCATCCACGATAAAAGGCCACTCACGGAGCAGCTCATCTCATGCTATGAAGAGTAATCCCCGTATAGTATGTTGTGTAATCAAATGGAGGGTTGGACAGCAATGGGGTGGGGGGAGGGAGG